>JARHVA010007992.1:270000-310000 GCA_037957365.1 Torreya grandis | reverse complement strand
GTGATGTTGAGTGATGCTAGATTATGTTGGGTAATATTGAAAGGTGTTATACCAAGAGTAATATGATAAATAGAACTGAGTGCTCAATTCCCCAAGAGTGGATCAAGAATTCAAAGGCTAGCCCTTTAGCTCCATCATTACCCACTAAGTGAATTTAGGTGGTCATGCATGTGTTGATTGATATTTGGACTATGTGTCTAATCCCTCTAAATAGCTGGCTCAAGAATACAAAGGCTAGCTAGTCTTTTGGCCCATTGTTAACCCATGAAGTAAAGCTATGAACTGATATTAGTATGAAATGAATGTCATATGAGATGGCTCATGGAGCCCATGAATGTACTATGATTTGACAATGTTGGCATGGATAGCCAAATGTATGCTAGAAACTAGGCCACTCTTGGCCATTCTGAAAGATGGAGATTAGGTTTGTATGAAAACCACTTTGAAATGGTGCACTAGGCTTGTATGAAAGCCACTCAAGAACTTGAAAATTCAAGAACTCATGAAGTGAATATTGTATGAAATCCATTCCAAAGTGATGGAAACCATCTACAAATGGAATAAGACATGTAACTACTGAGAATGCCTATGTAATATTGAACTCAAAAAGAAAAGAAAATAAATGTGTCATGCACATTGTGATAATCATTGGTGTCTAAAACATGGATTTATATCTAGAAGTTGTATCAATTACCATATCTAAAATTAGATGCAAGAGCCATCATTTAATGCATAATTCCCCTATATCTATATTCTCTAAGAAAAACTATAGTAAAATTGATGATTCTAGTATGAACTATAGCTAACAAAACTATAATTAAACCTACATTTCTATCTATTTCTAGATAATCTAGTTTTTATATTATTTGGATAGGAGCATTAAAATTTGACACTAGTGGCACTGATATTATTATCCAAGTTGGGTGTTATTATCCAAGGCCAAATCTAGTAACTGTTATAGATTCTTGACTATCTTCCTATTCTATTCTGACTATTTTGATGTCTAGTTATTGTTCTAGGTATGTTGAATGTTGTTATTTTGACCATTAGGAGTTCTAATCTCTAAGATAAAACCTCTATTTACTTCCCCCTCTTTTAAGGGTTGGAATTAAGACCCTACAATTATTTCCCTCAAAATAAAAATCCCTACAAGTGTGTTATGCTATAAAGATACATAATACAATAATAATAATGAACATGATATCTCAATATATATCATGATTTGTATTAAAATATTTTTAGATCAACAAGGGTATGTCTAGATATATATAAAAATTTAAGAACATGTATAATATACTAAACTAGAAATGAAAGTTTGGTTAGTTGTTAGTTTTTAGTTGGAGGGGTGGAGCATGATGTCCATCATGTCATCCAAGAAAGCATGAATAATGCATGATATGAATCATGGATTTGCAAACAATAAGAAGGAAACAAGAAATAGGCACACAAATAAAGAAGTAAGAAGCATAAAAGAGTGGTCAAGGGACCAAGCAATCAAGGTACATGGGCACATGTCACTTAAACTAGAAAGCAAGCATACAAGGCATGTTCAAATACCACTTACAAATATAATTAAAACAAGAAAAATTTTCATGGGAGCCACAATAATATAAATGAGTATAGGCAAAAGACATTGGAAAATGTCCTAAGGCACACACATGAATAGAAGAAAAGGACATTGGAAAATTTTTATAGGCACATACAAGAGATAAACATGAATTGAGAAATGCAAACAATCTAGCAATGCTAAGAAAGAAAAGAAAGCATGTAATAACTAGAAATACAATCATATCTAACTAATAAATGTAAGAAGTCAATGCATGAAATACATATTAGTAAAAGACTAGGTATATGCTAAGAAATATAGAACTGTTATATATTAGTGAGTATTGATAGATTATTCTATGTAAGATAGTGCATAATGTACATCAACATGATAACTAGAGTGTGTGGTGTAGGAATGACATAATATAGATGGTGTAGTCATGTATAAGATGCCCCTAATGGGTATGCATATCAATGTGTGTCTTTAATGTATACATTGGATTCCCCCTTAATGGATAGAGTGAAGCAATCAAGGAGTTAGATGTCACTGCACACACTCAAAGAAGATCATGTGAAGAGTGGTGATGTAGATAAATCATCAAAAAATAAGCATAGAATATCAAATGTAAGTCTAGAATAGTAGTGGAAATGTAAATCATGGATGATGCATATAATTGAGATATTTTTGGTGTTTTTGACATATTTTAAAGTTTTTGTATTTTGAATATATTTTTGGTATTTTTGACATATTTGAATGTTTTTGGTATTTTTTTTTATATTTGAGATATGTACAATCGAGCATAAGAAACTATGTAAAGGTAAGTAGGGAAATGATGATACTAACCAATGAGTCTCATGGCATACTCCTTATCATGGTGTCATGTATTAAGGAGATAAATCATGCATGATCATGAAGGATGATGGAAATGCTAATATTGTGGCTCTAAAATTTGTATATGCTATAAATGATCTAAAATATCTAAATTAGAAAATAGTGTGGGTTCCCTCTATGCATGTAAGAAGTGGATACAACTCTAGGGGTCTTAAGGACACATCTGGTAGTAGGAGAAGCTCTCTAAACATGTTCTCTATGAGTAAATGCATGAGATCTTAATAATACTATGCTAGGTGTGAACATTATAGCTATAAGATATCTAGAATCTTAAAACTATAGAGGTGTATGAACTATGTGTGCTAGTGATGGATGCCTTAACTATGGTTGAATTGGAACTAGAGGAGGAACTATAACTAGAGGAGAAACTAGAAATAGAAGCTGAACTAAAATTGGTGACTATATTGTAAAATATGGATCTAAAGTGGGGAGTGGTAACTCATATGAAACTCCACCAATTGTAATAACCTAATTAACATGAATGAATTTCACACATTTGTGAACTATAGAAGGTACTACTCAAAGTTTTTTCATCTATGTTTGACCAAGTAACATATCAAAAACTCTCACACTAGGAATAATAGTGAAAGTTTTGGCCACATGTGTTAGACCAACAAGTAAAGGAAGTATAATCTCACTGAATAAACTCTATATGTGCCCACTAAAGCCATTGATAATTATGTATATTAGTGTAATATCCCACTCTAAATATCCCAAATACTTTAATAATGTCATAATACACATGTTCACACTGGATCCAGTATCTATGAGAACACTATGAATAGGATGATTATGAATGTGATCTCTAATAATTCATATCATCCTCAATGATATCTTACTCTGAGAAGGAGATGGAAGGTCTAGCTAGAACTCTAGAATTATATATTCCAATCATGTTTCTCAAAGGATGTAACTCAACTGAAGGTGCCCTATATGTATTTGGTGGGGGATATGTATGATATGCATGGTGAAACCCTAATGTATCCCCTATCTATTGTTTATAATGATATGGAAAAGGATCTAAAAATATTTTCAAAGCTTTATCTTGTGTTTTATTTACTTGAGAAGGCTCAACTAAAGTTCCAAGAACAATATGACTTCCATCTATTAAATCGTATATCTTATGTCTCAAGCTAATGTATTTGTTTGTTATATGGTTTGGTCCCCTATGAAACTCATAAAATTCATGTTGATCATATCCCCATGGATGAGGCTTTGTTGGGTCAACTTCCTGAATAGGAGGTAGATATATGATGTTGCATTCCAATAACTATTGTAAAACTCTAGTTGAATAAACTAATAGATTAGAAGAGGTACATCAAGGAAGTGTTAATAAAACCACTCACTGAGGGGGATCTGAAGCCACATTAACTATAGGTTGATTCAAATCTTTTTATCATTGATCTTTACTTTGTATGGGATTTTTTTGTTACTATTGTTTGTTATGTTTGAGATGCTTATGTACTTGAGTTTTCACATTAAAATTAACTTGAATTCTCTTTCTTTTAGTGTGTGACATAATTAATTGAAGGAAGAGAATATTTTAAACATAATTGATTCATACAAAATTGGTAAAAGACTTTTTTTGAAGAGATCTTATAACTCTTGATCAGCCATGGGGCTAGTAATTTTAGACAAAATACTCTTATATCAAAGAGCATAATCTATGAGATGGTCATTTGACCTTTGCTTTTATTGTGCAACTTGAGCATATGAAACCTTATCACCAATGTTAATTCTAAAATCATCTAGGAATATGCTAGCTAAAGGATTGAATGCATTGATCAACTAATTCGATAGACTATAAAACCATTGTAAAGCATAATAGTTTAGGTTTCATAGAAATAGATTGGTAAGTAACCAGTAATTTAGTACATAGTCCAAGAATGATGCATGAAAATATATTAAATGTTTCTTTGAATCACCCTTGAAATCATATAGAGTAAGATTGGGTTAAACAAAACCTTGTGGTAAGGGTGTAGAAGCAATGTGATGTGCCAATGGTGTATAGAATAGATTAAAATAATCCATAGCTTGCATAGATTTAGAAGCACCTTGCTCAAGATGTATCACCTTGGATTTAAGAGATATAATCTCTTACATAAGGGATTCCACATCAGAAGACAAATATGTACTAGCTGTAGTTGGTGCTAAAGAAGAAGGTTGGGATGCTATAGTAGGTTATTGAGACATAGTTTCTCCTATAGTGTCATTTACAATTGGTTGCTTTATGGTTTGAGAAGATTGACCATTGTTCACTATTTTTTTTCTTTTTGTAGTATTTTAAGCATTTCATCTTACATATTAAGGTGTTTAGTTAAGAATTTTTGAAATTCCCTATTAATAGTTTCATCAAAACTGGTATATTGGGCCATTGGTAAAGTATGAAAACAAGTTGAAATTTGATTGAATTTTTTGTAAAAATTTGTAAATGGCAAAGTGAGATATAAATAAAATATTGAGTATAAGAAATGTAGAGTCTTAAAAAAAATAAAAAGAAATTACACAAAAATGATATGAAGCTCACAAACATGTAAGGTGATACCTCAAGAAGCAATGGGACCTGGTATAGGCAACTAGGGTTTTAAAAAATAATTATTTAAATAATTACTATTAAATTTTGAAATTAAAAGTGGATTTTTGAGTTAGATATACAAGTAAAAAATAAAAAATTTATTGGAAAATTAGTGATTTAATAACACCCGGTAGATGCAACTAGGGTTTTGAAAAATAAATATTTTGACAAATTACTATGAAATTTTAAATTTTGAATGGATCTTTTGATTTAAATATGCTAGTAAAAATTTAAAATAATTGAAAAATTACTAGAAAATTATTGGGACCTAGTATGGGCAACTAGGGTTGGACAAAAAATTATTTTAAAATTACTAGGAAATTTTAAAATTTAATGCTAATTCCTAATTTTATTATGTAGGTAAAAAATTAGAAAAATATATGAAAAATTAGTAAGAAATTTACCCTAGGGTTTTTATGCAAAGACAAGTAATTCAGGTTTACCAAATGATTTAACAATTTTTGGAATATTGGTGTATTATTCCTAATTTAGTTAAATGGTCTAAGTAGTAAAATCAGCCAATAATTATACCATAATTAACTTACTAATTTGTTAATTCTGATTTATTTTTTAGACTTTTTAAAAATAGAAAGTAAATAGAGAGAAATATAGCTTAGCTTGAAATTGTCCTATTACGATTGAGATAGAGGATGATATTGATTGTGTGGGACTGGGACACTATCACAAACTAAGATCTAGACTTCATTTTATGATTGGATAGGAACACTAAAATTGGACTGAGTGGCACCAATGTTGTAATCCACCTCTACTATTATTGCCTTTAGGATCTAAACTTTATAGGTTTTATTCGATAGGTCTATATGACCCTATCTATGAAGTTTCAATAGCTAGAAGTCTATAGAGCTCTTTATAGAGCATATTCTTTCTTCAAACCCTATCTTTCATTATGTTTTGACTAATTTTGAGCAAGAGGAGGGGCTAGTTTTGTAAGATGAACTAAATGTGCTTAACACCCCATATGTGAACATATTGCCTACATACCAATACTCTGAATAGGGATCAATCCATATATAGTTTCCCACTTGATGTGTTTTGTGAAATTGAGTGTACGAAGATGTAGAATGCTAGATTGGATGTACTTAAGATGGCTATGGACTAGTTTAGGAATTTGAATAAGCTTGTAAGTGTATTGGCTAGCTATATGTAGAGAATAGGGAAGATTGATTGAGTGGTATTACTTGTATTCTTTCTTGCTTATTGATAATTGCTAACCCTTCCCAAATGATCTTTGAATGGGATTTTATAGGCATCTATTAGTCATGGATTGAATTTCCTCACATTAGGTTAAAAAGGCTAAAGATGAGAAACTAAAAGGAATTAACCATTGGGGATATAAATCAACTTGGATAATAGCATTGAAATTGGACAGGAGTGGCACCGGTGATATAGTCCAAGTGTGGCGCTACTGTCCTGAGCAGACAAGACCTAGTGTGATTGATTTATCATATAAAGAGGAGACTAGATCACCTGGGATCAAGTTTATAAGGCTATGGATGATTTGGAATCAATGAAAATATGCCTAAGAGTTTCATGAAATAAAGCATAAGGGACTTAAGGTTTGGGTGTCATTAGCCACGCTCATGTTACCAATGTTTGCATTTTATATGACTACACTAATTAATTCAAAATGTTTGTTACATAGTCATAATTTAACTCATGATGAAATATGTGAAGCTAATGATTAGATATAATAGATTACCCTAATAATGTATATCTCAAAAAAATTCATAATATGCATGTCAAATATACATGCAAATTTGGGTGTTTTAGTGATTCTTTTACCTAATTTACAAATTATTATAAAAATTTAATTTAGTTACAAATTCAACACAAGAGTGATGAAATTAGAGTGTCTAATTTTTTCCCATGTTTGAAAGGCTATGGTGAGACATTATAAAAATTAATAACTTTTCAAAGAGTGAAAAAATCATTTAAAATGTTTTGATAATAGTTTAAGAATGATGTGTTCATGTTTAGTTATTGTTTTTCAATTTATTTAAAATGAGTTCACAAGGATATCCCAAATTAATTAGGATGCCCATGATTCCCCCTTGAGTGGGGGGGGGGGTTAAAATAATATTTTAGATTGATAGGTCCTCAAAAGGAATAGATTAGATAAGAATAATGAAATGAACCCATGGATGTGTTAATATAAGTGAGCTAATGCTTTCAGGCTTTGATATCCAATGATGAAGTAAAATTGATTTACCCCAAAGAGGGGTGAATTGGGAAGGATGGAAACCAAGATAAGTAGAACACTTTTAATTTCCCAAACAAGATGAAAATTGTGAGATTATAATTAGAATAAATATTGAGTGATTAAATGACCCCAAAGAGGGTAGAATCAATTGAGTAATTGGTTTGTTTCAACATGACAAATTTGATCATTGATTAATTGATTTGCCCTAACATGGTGGATTTTATAATTTAATAGAAATAATTTAGTGGTTGATTTATTTGTTACCATATCTCAATGTTTTAACATATGAAACATATTAAAGATGAGATGGATGAAATAAATTTGATAGGATGACATAAAACATATGTGCAAATAGTATACAAACTTTTAAAAGAATGAATAACCTATGAATAAACTAAGAACACAAAGATTTGAAAATATAGAAAAAAATAATGACTAATTTAATGAATAAAATATGAAATAACATGATTTCATTAGTCCCGATTAATAAGTGTGGGATATTTATGAAAAGAGTAGGGAAAATGATAAATATGAATAGATGAATAATAATCAGAATAATATTGGCTAAGATAAACTCAAAAATATCATGTGACTAAGCATTACCTAAATAGTAAAAATGGACCTCAATCCATTTTATTTCCTCTAAATATGGGAGAAATGGAATGAGGAAAATAAGATTAAAAAAATAAAATTAAATATAAAAATGTCAAGAATAATATGATGTGATACGGTTAAAGATAACTAAAATGATTGGGTTGATGATTTTTCAAGGGGATAAGATACCACTAGATTTCAACACTATATAAAATCCTTAAACACTTGATTTTTAACATAACACATGATTTTATTCACCATGATATAAAACACCATGATGGCCTAGCTATAATGTAAGGACTGACCCCTGATCCAATAGAAAAATAATACAAATGCACCATGATATGTAAAAATCAAGATGACATTGTTGTCATATGATAAAGGATAGACACAAGGACAAGTGCAAGGAAACATCTTATTAATTCATGTGAATTGATTCAAGGCACAATAATAAATTCAATAAATAATTAAACAAGTAAACACACACAAAATTGGAAAATGGAAGCAATAAAAATCATATTATCATTAATCAAGTACAAATCCACATGTGATGGTTAAATGAAAATAATTGGATGATGCACCCAAGCAAGGATACATGTAAGGGGATATAATGGGGATAAGATATCCCATAATAAATTGTAGGATATTATTTTTCCCAAAGAGGGTGAAATTTTAAAGCTATAATGGATTGGTTTTTCCCCAAAGATGGTGAAGTAGGGGGAAAGACACAATCCAATGGGGGAAAAGACACATCCCAATAATTTTTGAAATTATTTGAACCAATAAAAAAGTTACCATAATAAGGAATATTTAAGAGGAAAGACACATCCCAATGGTTTAAAATATTTAACTTAATGATTAATCAAGTATTTCTAATTGGATTGTATATAAAACACATGTTTTTTTAATTATGTGGTTTCACATATCTTCTATATATTTTAAGCCTTTTCAAATGTTTAGGATTTTGTGGATTTATATCTCTTGATGGGATTTTAAGCATTTTATTTTTTTAGGTATTTTTTGGTTATATGATTGTTTTTTATTGGTTTGAAATATTGGAATGTTTTGGGTTTTGAATAAGTATATACAAAATGCACAAGGGATTACTAAGAAAGGGAAAACTTTCTCTAGCATAGGGATGTGGAATGAGAATGAATGAATGGAAAGGACAATGTACAATAATGAAGGACAATGATGGAAAGGACTGGGAAAATCTAAATACTATGTTACATGAGAACCAATGCATCTATTAGTCAATGTAATGGTCAAATAATCAGCCAAAATGTTTCCAAAAAGAGGTCTCAATATATTGTCTACTTTTGTAACAAGGTTAAGATAGGAAGATTGATGGGCATGATAGGATGGGCTTGGTTGGATAGAATTGAATGAAAAAAATGGATTGAATTTAATGGTTATAAATTTATTTAATGGAATAGTTGTCAATATAGATGGGGTTACCCTTAAGTGTCAAGGTACATACAAACATTGAATTATTTAAGCATGCCACTAGAAACCTAGTTTTTATCATGGTACTTTCTGAAGGCACCATAAGCATGGATTTCACCATTGGATGAATTATTTCTATTTATATTTTGATTTTTCAATTTATTTTAAATTTTTTTATCATCTTAACTCAATGGAGGATTACAAGATGCATAATGGTGACCCTTTGATGTCAAACCCATACCTACATTTAATGCTCTGATAGGATCATACTACTGATGTGGACTACATTGATGATGTTGTGGTCTTAATTGGTTGTTTATTTCACTTCTTTCAAACCTATATACAAGTTTATTTCATAACATCTATAAAATATAGTGCTTCTTAGAAAGGGGAATAAGGATAAGCAATGAAAAAATTATTTCATTTATAGAGGTAATATAAGACTTGGATAAATGTTGGGATCATAATAGGGGGTATAAATGTTAGGATTCCAAATAGAATTGGGACTAATAGTCACATAAATTTTTATTAAATCTATATATTCTAATTATTAAATAATTTTGGTTGTTGTGGGGTCTGATACATTTGAAATTTATCTTAATAAGACCACAACATTTTTATATACCTGAGGCCTAAGAGTTTTTATAATATGATTAATTTTTAGACTATTATTTGTGAAGATATCAAATTCAATAATGTCCTAATAAAATAATAAATAACTACATTGTTTAGTTATAGGTACCTCAAAGGGGTTTTCACCAACAAAGTCTTCTTGATTTTCATTATCCTCTAGTGTATGAAAGAAGGTTTCACTAAAGGACATTGAATTTTGAATTTAATTATCCCCTAGCACCTCAAAGAAGGTTTAAATAGGATAATTTTATTATAACATCCTCAAAAATTATGCAATTGATATATTACCATGGAAAAAGGCCAATAATGTGTGATTTTATTGGTCCCAATTGATGGTTATGGGAAATTGGATATCAAAGGAATGGAGAGGATAATTAGTGTGAGTAAGATTGGTAATGTTATTTTAATCATAAAAGGAAGCACAATACTAATAGAAACTACTAGGATAGCTTATGTCTATGTCCAAGGAAGCTTCCTTAAAAACCATTGAATAATCATCAACATCTTCAACTAGATATGCCATAAGTGTAGATGATATCATAACATCCACCAATGTATTCTTATGCTAAAGCTAATTTTGACTCAAATGGATCTAAATCCCATGTTATGACTTATGTTTATTCTAATTTTGATGCTATATTTGATGTTAGTTCCAAAGTGGAACTTGATTCTGATATTGTTTCTAAATTAGAACCTTATTTTTATTTGATTTTTGAGAGGACTATGGTTTTTTTATGTTGGTTCCAAAGTGGAATATAGTTTTGATATACAAGTGGTTACAAATATGGACTATTGGATTGTGTTTCCCACCAATACCCTTATCATTTTTCAATAGAAATGAAGTCTTTGGGATAAAGAATTTTTATAAAATGAGGGATGATTGGTAAAGAAATAAATAAAGACCACTAATCAATAATGGGTGCATAAAATATGGGTCTTTCATCAAAGAAAGGTCATTCATCAAATATGGGTCCTTTGTCAAATATGAGTGAAAAATCAAAGGGTGACTCATCAAAAATTGACTCATCATGGATAAATGATTCAATTAAAAAACATTGAGGATGGGTTGGTTGTCTTAACCTTGACTTGGAAGTGGATGAATCTAATCATGATTTGGAAGGGGATCATGGCATATTTTGATTTAGGAGTTATTAGATTGGGATGAACTTAGGATTATAATAGTTAATGGACTTTGGACAAGTAATGACATAATATGGAATGGCTATTAGATTTACTCTAGCACTAGAGATGAATTAGATTTCAGACTAGTGGATGAAATGTCAAGAGTAAATGCAAAGTGGGATAATTGTTGGATAAGGTTGGAGAGTTGGTCTATCACATGTTGAATAATTAATGGTAATGCTAGCATAGGTTTAGTAATTTGAGACACCATGACTCAGATTAAACTTAGAATAAATGTACCAAGCAAGGATACATGCAAGAGGGATTGGATTGAAAGTAGTTGGGCCTACAGTGGGAATGAATTTTGAATTTAAATATCCCCAAAGAGGGTGGATTAGTCTAGATAAGAGTGGCCCCAAAGAGTATGAATAGATTAGATTGTCTTGCCTTAAATAGGGTAGATGGACTTGATTATCTTGGCCCCAAAGAGGGAAGATTGAAATGATTAGCTTGGCCTAAAATATGAAAAATGATTGGATGTAAATGGTTTGGACCGAAAGAGGGTGGGTTATTTTTATTTGTTTTTTATTGACTCAAATAGGATAAATAATAGATGATATGGCTTTGTGTTCCTAATCGAGAGGTGCAGGATAATGAATGGAAAGACAAGAATATGATTTTGAATTTATATGTTTATTTGATTTAGAATTAATTGAAATTGGTCAAAATAGATAATGATTTCATGTGAATGATTTTAATTTGTCAAAATGGATCATGAATTGACTTTATTATTTATTTAACTTAGTCAACATTGACTAGACATTTAACTTTGACTAATTAAATTAATTAACTTGGTCAAATTTTACCTAATTAGACTTGATTGACTTGGTCAAATTTGATCAAATTTGGCATTGTTGACTTGAAATAAGAATGGGGTTAAAATAGACCTAATGTGGATAATTGGTTTCACTTAACTAGGGGTCTAAATGGACTTGAATTTTATTTTAAATTGATTATCATAATAGTATAATAAGGATAAAGTAAAATGTCAATTGGGTAGCATAACAATTAGAATGAGATAAATATGACCCAAAAAATGGGAAGAGTAAAACTTTATTACATGAGATTATAATGACAATGTTTGAACTTAAGATATTGTTGATTTATTTTATGTATAAGATGTGTCACACAAAGAAAAGAGTAGGACAAAAGATAATTAATAACAAATATTTACTTAAAGCCCTATATTTAGTGGAAGAATAGGTGTGCAAACAAAGTGTAGTCCACATAACTACCTTACCTAAAGTATGATAAATTATTTTTTCTTCACCTTAACTTCAAGAAATGTATTGTGAAATATTTGTGAAGGTTGGTTTCCATCAAATTATAAGTCATTTACAGTTGAAGGTCTCAATATAAAATTTCAACATGGCTTTTATAAATGGTCCCAAATATACCTTGCAATGATTGGGGTGTAAAATCTATCAAAAAATAAAAAATAATAGGAAATTTTCATGAGGGTATAGATCCTCCATGAACACTTAAGTCATTAATGTCTCACTAAAAATTTAGACTGTGAGAGTGATGTCTGATAGTCTAACATTAGGGTTAAACCCCTTGTTGTCATAAAACTCTTTATGAGGAATATTTATATGATTTTAATAATAACTTCCCTCAATTTATATATTTATCAGATGTATAGGGTTGGTAAATATGTTGGGAGATGAAACCCTAGGTGTTGTACCCTAAGAAATCATAATAAGGAGATGAAATCCACCTTGTACAATCAACAAAGAAGAAATGGGATAAAAATAATCTACATGTTTTTTATCACCCATGCTCCCTAATGGAAAAAAGAGGTGATCATACACATAATAGGTTATAATCAAGAAAAAAACAAATCAAACATACAAGTAATGAGTTTATTTAGAACACTAAAATTAAAGTGTTGGTTTTTTTTAGTTGTACCAAAAGAAAGTTTTCAAAAAGTGTTTGTTTGTGTAGAAACCATGTAATTATCAATAAGACCTATAATAAAGAAGTTAATATTTTAAATTATTGTATTTATCAAGTGTGGGAAGTTTAAAATTTGTTATTTTATCTCATTAAAAAAAACACAATGTGATCCCACCATTTAGTAGGGTAATCCCACCGTTATATAGACATAAGAAACATAAAAAATAAATTGGTGATTCTACCAATTAAAAGGGTGATATCACCAATTTTGAGGGTGATATGGTTGTTTTTTAGGAAGTTCAAATAATGTCCCCTTAGTGATCATGTTGTTTCATAAGATGATTTCATCATTTAGAAGGTCTATATTGTTATTGTAGTGCTTTTTCCCATTGGGTTTTGCCTACATGGCCTTATGGCCATTCTATGTCAATTAAGATTCCTTAGGTTAGTTATAAAAGGGTCATATAGGGTAATTTAATTTTAATGTAATTATCTAATTAATAAAATGGAGGTTTTCTCATGTTACACTAATTTTCCCTATATGTACCCCACTTCTCCATTTTAGAAGGTTAGACAGGTTAATACAATTTTATGTAAGAAGGTCATATTTTGTAATATTGTTGTGTGACGACAAGCTTCTTCCTCTTTTGTAATTTATCTATGATTTCATTGTTCCATACATATATTTTATCAATATTATATGTAAGGATCCAAGATCATGGCTAATTTGACATGGTATCAAAGACATTTTTGCTAGTATTACAACAATATTTGTGGTGAAATCTTGTTACATGTGCTATTCCAACAAAAAGAAGGGTTTAGTGGAATTACTTAGGGAATTCATGAATAAATTTCTACTAGAGCTTCAGATCACAAAAACAACTACGTAATTGATTTTAGAAGGTGTCAAAACCCTTAGATCAATTGTAAACATGACCTAGTTCTAGAGTAGTTAATTTTTTTCACTCTTTTTAGCATCCCAAAGCCCTTTTTTAATTTTTTGGCAAAACTATGTACTTCTTGTGTTGTTGTGTAAAAATGCCTTCTAGGTTTTCTTCTCAAGTCAAAATCTCAACTGGGTTTCTAGCAAAATTTATATTGCTAAAGTATTTTGGATGTTTTTGGCTTACCTTAATTTGCGTGCTATTAAACCTCTACATCACTTAGATATACAGGTGGTCACTACTTTGGCTCTATAATTGATCTACTTCATGTTGCATGCATTGGAGAGTCATGTGACCAATCTAGGCTTTCATAGTGATGTTACTTAGCCAATAGACTAACTCAGACTTATGGAGTTGCTTTACTTGTAAATTAATGAGGTTAAGTAAGGAAGGTGCCAAAACCTAAATTGCACTATGAAAGACCAACTCAAATTTGTGGAGTTGCTTTACATTAAAATTCATGAAGTTAAGTAAGCAGGGTGTTAAAACCCAAATTTCACTATGAAAGACCAACTCAGACTTTTAGGGGTCTATTGCTTACTTAGGTTTTAAAAGGGTCATTACTACTCAAATTTGGAAGCAAAGTAGTCTAGGAAACCTAGATTACTCTTCTAAGACTTAGGTTTTAGAAGGGCTATTAATGATAAGAGTTGGAAGCAAAGTATTATGGGAAACCTAGATTACTCTTATGAGACTGACTCAAGTTTTAGAAGGGTCATTACTGCTTGAATTTGGAAGCAAAGTAGTCTAGAAACTCTAAATTGCTCTTCTGAGATTGACCTAGAATTTTGAAGGGTCATTACTACTCAGAGTTTTGAGGTACCTATACTTTAGTTTCTTAAAATTTGTATTTTCTGGTAAAAGTCTAGAAAAAAAATACCATTTTTGTAAAGGGTCTAGGAATGTGTAGAAGTAAGAACTAGTAAGTACCATAACTTTCAATCTGTAGCTCCATTTTGGGTGTTATTTTTTTGAAAGTGCATATTTTTTTAATCTCTATGCATTGATGGTATTATTTTAGGCCCTTTATAACATAAATTATATTCATTATGTGATGGATTAAAACTTACTTTAGCATTTGTACCTTTCTTAAACACATTATCGAATGTGGTTGATGTCCCTCTTGTACTCTCCCACTTTAATTTCTCATAAACATGTTTTTGGTGGTGCCTGACATCCAATATTAAGTGTGTGTTACATTGTAACTTAAGGGGGGGGTCTTGTTGATATTTCAAAGGGGTAATTATACTGTGTGTAATCTATTCTTTGCTTTCATCTCAATTCTATAAATTATCTCAATATAATTTGCACTATAGATCTAAACATTGAACCACTCACACCATTTAACTATCTCGACTAGAAGTATAAAATGTGGCTCACCTTAAGAGGTAAAGGACTTTATCATATCACTATGGGTGAGGAAACTAAACCATATACAAATTTAAAAAATGTTAAGTGCTACAGTAGATGTGATGAGGCCTATGGGTTTTTATGCTTGTCAATGTCTCCCAACCTCTTGTTTCATGTTGAATCTACAAATACTCCCAACAAAGTTTAGAACATCCTAGACAAGATTTTTGGAGTGTAGGACACCATAAGGGGTCATGAGCTAGAGAATGAGCTCAGCACATTGAGCCCGAGTGACTATGACATCCTATAATACTTATGTACAAATTTTAAATCATTGAGACTATAATTGAAATAATGTGGCATTGATAAAATAGATGATCAACTGATTATATCCATGGTTACAAAATTGGGTCATGACTATTCAATTTGTGTCTCTACATTTCATGCTACTAAATGTGAACTTGGATCTACTTAGAAAATGACATCATTTGATGAGTTTTTTGATGATCTAACTTAGGAATAAGATAAGTTGGTTCAAATGGGTGCACTAAAGTCTTCAAAATCACATCCTTGATTGTCAATCAGGACAATAAGAAGCCTTTTAATAGTGGAAAATAAGAGAAGAAATAATCTAAACCAAATCATAAGCACAATAAAAATAAAAAATCAGATGCCAAGTCTAAGGAATCATCAAATGAGTCCTCTTTAAGAGGGAAACCCAAGAAAGAGAAACTCAAATGCAACTTTTATAAGAAACTTGGGCAAGATGAATCTTAGTGCATGAAAAAGAAGATTGACACCTTTACTAAGATGCTTGAGAAGAATAACATCAGTTTTCTTGAATCCTCAGCTCAGAACATGTTTGCATAAAATTATACAAAGGTTAAAGATAACAAAAATGGTAAAAACAAGGGCAAGGTACTTATTGTAGTATCTTCTCAGCCTTTGACTTGGGTTATTGACTTGAGTGCTTCCTATCACATAGCCTCTTTAGAGGATCTATTTTTAGAAATAGAGCCACATTCTTTGCCTTCAATTCTCATTAGTGATGACCCTTTGGTAGACCTTAGTGGTAAAATATTGGTTGAAGTAAGTGATGGGACCTTCAATGATGTTTTGTGTGTTCCTTCACTATCCACCAATCTTCTATCATTATACCAAATCACTCACATAGGTGTAGGGAAGTGGGTCGAGTTCACACCTAATTTAGTGCTTATTAAGGAGATATATATTAACACCATAGTGTCTTATGTGAAGTTCAATCATCATTTTAGGCTATATACCTTCTCATAATTTTCCCTAGATCAGCCCTTAGCTATACTACTTACTCATGCAGATGGAGTGAGTAAATTATGGCAAGAATAGTTTGGCCATTTAAACTACCATTATCTAGAACAAATTAGTTATTAAGATATGGTTTCAAGGTTTCCTAAAGTAAAATTATTAGATGGCCTATGCAATGGATGCATTTTTTGCAAGCATATAGAATAAAAATATGAAAAGGGCAAGGCAAGGAGAGCTAAACAGAAGCTAGAAATTATCCACAATGACATCACAAGTCCATTTCCAAAACCTTTATTCAACATGAATAGATACATTATCCCATTCATCAAAGAATTTTTTAGGTACACCTTAGTGTTTTTCCTCAAAAAGAAGTCTGAAGTATTTGATCACTTCAAAGACTTCAAGGCACTTGTGGAGAAGTAGTCAGATTGTTCCATCAAAATCTTAAAGACTAACAATGGTGGGGAGTATGTCAAAAACAATTTTGAGTAGTTTTACACATTAGAGGGGATTAAGATGCAATACATAGTTCCATAAAGTCCTTAGTAGAATGATGTGGCCAAATGTAAGAACTATTCCTTGAAAGAAATGGCCAATTACATACTTTAATCAAAGTCTCTTGCTCCTCAGTGATGGGCTGAAGTAATCAATTATGTGTGCTATATTTAGAACCATGTTCCACACAAATCCTTGAATGGAATCACTCCTTTTGAATCTTGGGATGGTCACAAGCCCATAGTACACCACTTTCAAGTGTTTGGATCACCAATAATGGACTATATTCCTAAGAAGAAACATAAGTCAATGGACCCTCAGAGTCAATCTTGTATCTTTATGGGGTATGCAAAGGGTGATAAGGGGTATAGGATTTTCCATCCTAAAACTCATGAGTTATTCATAGGAGTGTAAAGTTTAATGAGGGTCCACTTGAACTCACTACTGGCACTCCAAACTCTTCAAAAGTCTTATTAGACATTAATTCCACCTAAGATAGTGACTTGGATCCACCTCAAAATCCTCATGATGATCAAGATGACTCTTCTTCTTCTTCAAGTTTAAGTTATTAGAGAAGTGATGAGGATTTTCCTCCTCCGTCTCACACTCACATTTCATATGATGATGACTCACCTCTCAATTCTTCAGTCTCATATAATTTCAGTCCCACTTGGGCCAAACAAACACTTCAAAGTTCTAGGAAATGGGTTGGAAATCCATCTGATATAAGTCAAACATGTTCACAATTTTAGGGGACTTTACATGCCTACCTAGCCATTGCCTCAGATCCATAAACCTGTCATGAGGTATCTAGCATTCTAGAATGGGATTCTTCTATGTAGGAGGAGTATAGCTCCCTAATTAGGAATAAAGCATGGGACTTGGTCCCTCTTCTTAAAGGAGGAAAATTGGTCTATTGCAAATGGGTTTATCAGACTAAGTATGGTACAAATGGGTCTATTGATAAGTAAAAATCTCATCTAGTTACAAAGGGGTTTTATTAGGTGTTTGACATAGACTACAATGATAAACTTGATCCTATAGCTAAGATGATGTCTATCAGGCTCACTTTATCCATCGTAGCCATACATCAATGGGATTTTCACCAAATGAAAGTCAAGAGTGATTTTATACATGGTGACCTCAAAGAAGATGTCTATATGGAGCAATCATAAGGCTTTTTAAAAGATTCCTCCTTGATCTGAAGACTTAGGAAATCTATCTATGGAATCAAATAGGCCCCTCAAGAATGATATGCCAAGATGAACTCCTTTCTCCTCATAGTCAGGTTCACCAGATGTCACTTAGATCCAAATGACTACATCTTGTAGTAGGATGATTCTCTGTTGATCTTACTTCTATATGTGGATGACTTCCTAAAAACTACACTTTTAGATATATTTTCAATGATGGACATGGCATTGCTGCATTACTTTCTTAGGATTAAAATCATTTAGTTATATTTTGTGATAGCTTTATCATAATCCAAGTGTAGACACCAAAATCGTGTCTAACCCTTGGTCGTCCTCCCCTTCTCTCCCCTTGCCATTACCCTATGATTCATTTATGACCCCCATTTTATTCTCTTGCACCTATTTATCCCCTCTCAACCATTTTCCCATGAGCCTTGACCCTGACAGCATGTAAGAATGAGCAGAAGGCTAAAATTAGCCTCTGTCCCCATTTTGCATATGTCAGCGTCGGTCACTACCTGGCCGACGTCGCCGACATCGGCCACTACTCAACCGACATCAGCAGTTCTGTTGGCATTGGTTATCCTTAACACTGCATTCTTGACCCAAACATAGGATCCGTTATCCATTATCTGTTATCCGTTATTCATTATTCAATTCTCAATCAGTTTCTTGATCAGTTATCAGACCTTCTTTCAAAACATTCTTTCATTGGACCTTCGAAGGGATCAGCCAACTTTTCATTCAATCAATCTGCAATCAAATCTCTCTGACTCTCTCTCTCTCTCAGGTACAAGTATTTTGCTTTAGTCATCCCATTGGAGGTCTGCTACATCAAACTTCTGCAACACACCGACAACAACAATCATGTCTCCTACTCTATTTTCAGCAGGTAATAGGTAAGCGTTTGTTTTGTGTTTTTTATTTTTTTTTCTGGCTATTGTTTTTAATTGATATCACCACCCCAATTTAGATTCAGACCATAGACCCAGCTTGATTTCCTCCTGTATCACCTCTATCCACCCTTTCCAAAATATACAGTCTGTAACCCTGCCCAAATCCCTGCATAGACCCCCAAACATTCCTTCTGACTCCCAAATAGGTTCCCTAACCCTCAGATAAAACTTCAAACCATTTTATAGTTCTGAACCCTATCTAGACCCGACCAGACCCTGTCCAAGAACTACTACCCTGACTGATGCCGGTCATTACCCCTACCGATGTCGGCAACCTTCCTTGACCGACACTGGCACAGAGACTGACGCCGGTGATTATGCAAAGCAGTTTACTACATATCAGGTACACTTTTTCTTTTTGTCTCTTATTTCTTTCATTCTATCTTTCATTATTTCTATTTTTGTCAAATATTCTATTTTTAATCAGTGGGTTGACATCCCTCAAGGAAGTCTTCGTACTTTTGGGATCAAGCTTTTGCTTGGCAGCCCACCATCTCCTCACCTAATGTTTTTCATGTTTTAGTCTCTTTTTCTTTCAGGTGTCATCCTCCACAACCAAAGAGGAGTTCCTGCTATCATCTAATTTTGGTGTGCATGACTTCATCCAGGTACATACAAGCCTTAGACCATTTCTTCTTAGTTTCTTATTTCTCTCTTTAAATGTAGAAAGCGAATATCATATAGAAACACCAAGTATTATCTTGATTTGCTTATGAGGTTTAACATGGTTGATTGTAAGCCAACTCCTACTCCATTCTTGTTTGGTTTGAAGATTGAGGCTGATTGAGTTTTGCCTACATGGCTTTATAGCCATTTTATGTCAATTAAGATTCCTTAGGTTAGTTATAAAAGGGTTACATATGGTAATTTCATTTTTATTTTAATTATCTAATTAAGAAAATTAGAAGCTTTCTCATGTTTCCCTAAATTTCCCTATATGTACCCCACTTTCCATTTTAGAAGGTTAGAGAGGTTAATGTGATTTTATGCAAGAAGGTCATATTTTACAATATTTTTGTGTGAATACAAGCTTCTTCCTGTAAAATTTATTTATGATTTCATTGTTCCATACATAGATTTGTTCAATCTTCTATGTAAGGATCCAAGATCATGGCCAATTTGACATATATCATTGATACATAGGTCATTCTTACCATTAGGGTTTTCAATATTGGTGTTTGATAGTTCATATTGAGTAGAGTTTTCCCACTGATATGTAGAGAATTCCCACCATTATATTGAAAAATACAGAGAGATAGAAAATAGTATAAAAGAGATATTTCCATTACATAGGATGATGTTGTTAATTATGGGTAGCGTTATTACCAATACATAGAGAATTATTTTTAAAACATAGAAAACCTAAAAAGTGGTATTTTAATGGGAAAATAAATGAAATTAAGCTAAAAATGAGTTATTTTAAATTTATAAAATGATGAAATTTTCCTAATAAGATTATGGGGTACATCAGTCCATTGGAGCATGTCAAATGTAGACCATGATTATATGGTTAGTTAATTGTTAGTGATTTAAAATAAAGAAATAAACAAACATGACATTTCAAGAATTGTCCCTTAGATTAGGTAAGGTTTATGAGAATTCAAACAAATATAAAAACATAAACCAAAAGCTATACCTTTCTAATGGATTCATTCTCCAAACTAGATTGTAAGTTTTTGGGCCTAAATTGTAGAATTAAGAGTCTTTATTAATGTCAATTCTTTATTTCTATGGCATCTTTCCTTACCTAGAAGCGATATGATTGATCAAAGTGAATTTTTTTGAAATGTCTTGCTTGATTTATGCATAGTAAATTTTCTTTGAAAACCCTAACTATAATGTCAAATGAGCATTGTATTTATAGATTTTTAATAGTAATTGTGATTGTTAGATCAAGGTCAAGATGTTTGGAAAAAATTTAGTCCAATTTATATATTTAATTAAATTATTATTTAGGGTTTGATTTTGTATTAATTAGGCATGGGTTTGAATTTTTTGATATTTTCTTGAATTTATTCTAATTTTTGACAACTTTTCATGTGATGTCATGATTCTAGATATTTGATTTGAACTTACCACATGAGAAGAAGAATAATAAAATTAATTAATCAATAAAATAAGAAATTCCAAAATTTATGGAGTTTCCCATTAGATTAATATTAGGTTAATTAACTTGATGCAAAGTTATGTGATTTATGAAAGTCAAATAAATGTTCATATAATTAATCTAAAATGTCCCTTGCATAGATGAAATTTACTCAATATGAATTAAGTAAATATGATGATTAGATATGATGGATTGACCCAATTAGGAATGAACCAATACATTTCACAATATGCATGTCAAGTGCCTAGGTAAATTTGGGTGTTTTATTGATTTTTGACCAAATTTACACATTATTATACAAATTCCTTCTGATTGAAAATTTAACACTTATGTAATGAAATTGGAGTGTCTACATTTTTAAAATTTTCAATCCATATTATATTACGGTATGGAATTAATCAAATTACAAACCATTCTATTCTCTACTTTTCATTTAGAGACTCTAATTTTTTCACCATGGATTTAAACCATTGATCATAGTCTTTTATAGTTTCATTCTCTTTTTGAATTAGATATCTCATTTTTGACACTTTATGTTAGTATATCTAGGTAGTGAAAATCACCCTTAAAATATTTTTGTACATTGGCCCATGTAGTGGCATGTGTAAAGTAAGTCTTCATGTACCATTTAAGTGCATCATCCCTTAATATTATAAAAAAATCATATAAAATTACTATTTCATATGTAATGTTACAACTCCTCCATTATTAGTAACACAAAAAAATGTTCTTCATCTTTTTTCTTTACCAAATAGTGGTAGCTTCATCTAATTCTATGCCATTTTTGTTTTCTTAGGTTGGTTAAGAATCCTTCTACAAGGATTACTATTGCTATAAGCCTAATCACTTGAAGTAATTAATCCTATATTACTATGAATTTTTTGTTGTTGTTTATCTTTCCATTATCAAAAAAAAATTAAGCTATGACCTTTATCTCTTTTCAATTATTGTTAGAAATATCTTCTTCCTAATAATTTTTCCTGATTTCTTATAAATTGCCTTCTTTTCTCACTCAATCTCTTCCTTATTAATTTGGTATCAATTTACTACTTCTTCTCTAATAAATATATCTATTTGTCTAAAGGATGGATGTATGCATTTATTTTTAAGTGGCACATGGGATGTAAATTTGTCTAAAGTGTTTAGTTCCTCTCAGGGTATCTTACATTTTTTTGTAGGGGGGAAGTAGCATCACTTTGAGTCTCTTATTTATATGTTTTGTCTCTAATTTAAAATATTCATAGATATTTTCATTAACCATCATTCTATATTCATGTAAAATTAAAAATTTTACAACTTTAGTATGGCTAAGACACCTAATCCATAGGTCCTCTTATTGGCTCACACAACCCTTCTAAGCTACTTCTTTCATTGATTCCCAGTCATCCAAAGCTTGCTAGACTTAGCTTTTTCAAACCTAGGCAACCCTTCTGAGCCTAGATACATCCCCCTAGGTATTTTTCCCTTTGTAAAATAGTGCCCAAATAGGATAGGAGTGCTGGAACCTAGGCTGTCTTATTTTTGGTGCTATTATCGAAGTTCACTTTTGCCTCCAATAGTTAGATTTTATTGAATCCTTATATTTTTATCTGTCAACCTAATACAAATTAATCTAACACATGATCATTAATTACCCTATAAAATTCCATTAAAAATAAATTTAGAAGGTTTGGCACTCATTTTCAAGAGAGACACAAGTATACAAGCAAATACACTCAAGCACTCTTCCCTATTCTTTACATACAACCTTCCAATATTATTCAAAGCCTAATCAAAGCATTGCACTAGTCTTTAGATAGTTGAAGCACATATAATATAACATTATATTTTCATTGATCATACATAAATTATACCAAAAACTTCAATGGGATAACTACATTAGCTTGATCCCTCTTTAGAGTAATGGTATGTAGGCAACATGCCCACACATGGGGTGTGAAGTGCATCCAATGTATCCTTTACACACTAACCCCTTCTTTATCTTTCCCAATTTTACATTCAAGTTCAAGAACCAAGATATCTTAAGATTTTTTAATATTAAAATAGGGACACAATGAGATCTACAAGGTCCAAGACCCTAAAAATTTAGTGACAGGGTAACACAAGCATTCTAACTAGAACCAAAAAAGATTTTAACCTTAGGACAATAGCATCAGAATAAGACTATAATGTCAAAAAACATGGTGCCCTATTTTTGGTTCTCTTTTCCAATCAATAAATAAAGTCTAGACACCTTTTTTTGACTATTTCTCAGTCCTACTCCTCTAGTATCAAACCTTGTCTTAGTCCAGATCAACTAGAATAAGCTAAGTTCTAATCTCTCTCACTTCTTATTATATTTATAAAAGGTAAAAATAAAATCTATTTACACAAATTTCTAGGTTAATTCTTGCATATTTATTTATTAACTTACATTTCTCAACCCTTTTATTATTTATGAATATAACTCCAATATTTCAAAAATAATAAAACTTTTGGTGAACGTGATTTACTTCAATTTTTTGCAAAAAAACCCTAGAAACCTTAGGGATAATTATTTATAATTTTTTGAAATATTTACCTAAATTTTCTTTAATTTAATAATTATAAAACTACAAATTAATTGAAATATTTCTAATAAATTCACCAAAACCCTAATTTGTACACACTAGGTCCTATTTGCATACAAACACTTTCAAACCACTAGGAAAAATATATTACTAATTTTAGAAATATTTTAAAAATTTTACTAAATTTTTCATGGTGAATTCATAACAAAGTTTTCAAATTAATATACTAATTTTTTTTAAAAAATCTTTTCAAACCCTAGTTGCACCAACCAGTTCCCAGTTATTTTTCCAAGTTTTTTCCAATCATTTTCTACATTTTTAGTTGAAAATCTAACTCAAAAAATAATTTTAAAATTCAAAATTTCACAATATCTTTCAAATAGTATTTTTTTAAAATCCCTATCTACATGTACTATCTCCTTTTTACTTGTTGAGTTATCACCTTACATGTTTTGGAGTTCTATATCCTTTTCATGAATATTTCAATTGCTTGCTTAGATTATATCAGTTTAATTTTTGATACTATCATCCAAGCTATTTTACTTATTCCACCTAAGTTCTTTGCATCTCTTCCTTAAAGATAAGGTGCAAGACTTAGTGGCAATCTTCATGAGTTAACCCAAATTCCCTTAATTTGCTCATATACAATGGACAAAAAAATAGGTTAGACTCCTTCCATAGATGATACGCATTTATATTATACAAATTTTGATCAAAATAACTATGACCATGAGAAATATGAAAACAATAATGATGAGGTGCATATAAATGCTCATGTTCCACCACATTAGACAATTAAGCCACTTTCACAGATTATTGATGATGAAGTTATCGTCAACAAAGATTTGGTTTTACAAAATTTTACAGAAAGAATTAAGAAATAGCCTAGAGATCATACACTAATTCTATAATATATCATTTAAATAAATAAGGATAAGCAAGTTGAATCTTCTAATTATTTAGAGTAGCTAGTTGTAAACAACACTATGAGAGCAACTATGTCTCAACAACCCCCTATAGTATCCCAACCTTCTTCCATGCCACTGGTACAAATAGTACATAACTATTTCCTAATGTGTCAAACCTTGTTCAAGAGATAAGATCTCTTGAATCCAAAGTGAAACATCTTGAGCAAGGTATTTTAAGACCTACACATGCATCAAATTCTTTTGATTTACTACATACACTATTGGCATGTCACATTACTTCTACACCTTTGCCATAAGGATTTGTTCAACTCAAGCTTACTCTTTATGATGGGAAGGGTGATCCAGAGATACATTTGAGATCTTTTCATGCAACATGTTTAGATTATGTACCCAATGATTAGTTACTTACCAAAAATTTTCTATGGAGCCAAAAGGATTATTCCTTATAATGGTTTTATAATCTACCAAATTTAGTCAATCACAACATTCAATCCTTTGGTATACATGTTCCTAGCACATTTTAGTGTCAACATTGGTGATAAGGTTTCATATGCATATATTGCATAACAGAAATGAAGGTCAAATAAGCCTCTCATGGATTATGTTCTTAGATACAAGACTATTTTGGCTAAGTTAATTATCCCCATGGTTGATCAAGAGCTATAAGACATCTTCAAATAGAACCTTCTACTAGCACTACATGAATATATTTTGTTCAAAATATTCTCTTCATTTACTAAATTGTGTCATACACTCAAAAGAAGAGAAGTCAAGTTAATTTCAATGGGAAAACTCAAGTATGCAAGTATCCTAACCACAACAAATAATATTAACAACAAGTCCCATATAAGGTCAAAATCAATAATAATAAGAATCAAAATCAACCAATCATTAATGAGACTTCCAATCCCCCTCAGCATGTGGTTCTATCAACACCTCCTTATCGAGCATTTACCAATCTACCAATTCCTTTGACCAAGGTTTTATAGTAGTTATTAAAATATAACCTCATCACTCTCCCTCCTATTTGAGAATTAGATCTAGTAAAGCCTCTTCCATGGGGATATGATAAACATGCATTCTACAATTTTCATAGGGCACCAAGCCATACAACTAACAGATGCATCTATTTGTGACATTATATACAAGATTTAATTGATGATAATCTACTTGATTTGGGAACTTAAATTGAGCCTCTAAGGGAAAAATGAACATAGGATAAATCCTTGAAAATATTTTCATATCCATTTCCACAACATTCTAAACAAGATAAAGGGGACACATCATGTGTTCACCATACATACTAGGCACCTTTAGTTGAGTCGCATGCTTTGAGTGGTATGATAGGGGTGTATGAGTCTAGATTTCTAGCTAGGCCTTTGACATCTTTTTTAGGTCATGAGATTGTGGAAGATAATATAGGTTAAAATGCACTAATTATTATAGTACATATTTAGAATCAACCTATTTTTAGTGTACTCATCGATAATAGTTCCAGTCTTAACATGTACACTTTCACAATTATACATCATTTGGGTTATTTAGAGTAGGATATCACTCCAACAAATATAATTATTAGTGGTTTTAGTGGGAATATATATATTTTATTAGGTGAGATAGTAGTTCCATTATAGGTTGGCCCTACATATGTGGCCACATCATTCACTATAGTTCCCAGTGTAGGAGTTTCTGACATATTACTTGGTTGACCATGGATTCAAAAACTCAAGGTAGTACCTTCTATAGTTCATAGATGCATGAAATTAATTCATGTTAATCAAGTTATTATAATTGGTAGAGTTCCTTATGAGTCACCACTCCCTTATTTAGAGCCATATACCAACTTGTAATCACTAGCTCCAATTCTCCCATTAGTTTTAGCTTCTCCTCTAATTTTAGTATAGCTTCCACTTCTGACCTAGCCATAGTTATATCATCCATCACCAATAAAAAGGGTTCATATACCCCCTAGAATTTTAAGATTCTAGACAACTTCTAGTGATAATATTCACACCTAGAGTAGTTACATTGTGGTCTCATACAACTACACATAGAGCATACATTCATAGATCTTCTTCTTCTACTTTTAGATGGGTCCTTAGATCCCTATAGTTGCACCACTTCTTATAGTCATAGGGGAACTCCATATTCAGTTTCCATTTTAGATATTTTAGAGTAGTTACAACATACACATATTTTAACTGCATAATCTCAGACACTCCATCATGCCTCATGATTGCACATGATCCCATTATTTGATACATGACACCATGATAGGGAGTCTCATCTGAGACTCATTGATAGTATCATTTATTTCCAGCATTGAATTTACATATTATCTCTTACTTGATTTTACATAGTCTAAATATTTTCAAAAATACAAAAACATTCAAAATTTGTAAAAACATAAATATTTTCTTATTGTATGCATCATCCATGTTTACATTACTATTATCATGCCAGGACTTACATTTACTATTTCATGCTATTATATATCAATTTATCTACACTTCCATGATTAACTTGATCTCTTTTTAGTGTGCATAGTGACATCCAGCTCTTTGATTGCTTCACTCTACCCATTGAGGGGGCATTTATACTTCTACATTCGAGACACACATCAATATACATACCCACTAGGGGAATATTATACATGAATACACCATCCAAGTTATGTCATTCCTACACTACACACTCTGATTTATCATACTAATGCACATTACTAACTAGATTACATAGATTATTACATTGTCATTTCACTAGTACCTAACACTTGTGTATTTCTTATCATATACCTAGTCTTATACAACACATGTTTTACATACTTTCACATTTGATTTTATTAGTTATAAGTGTATGTATCTTTTAGCTATTACTTTTATTTTCATTCATTTCTTAGCATAGCTTGTGTGATTACATTTTATAGTTCTTGCTTGTCTTCTATTTGTGCCTTAGGACATATACCAATATCCCTTGCTTCTATTCATGTGTGTGCCTTAGGATATTTTCCAATGTCCTTTGCTTGTAATTTTATATCTATTGATGGCCCTTGTGCCAACTTTTCTTCTTACACTTATATGTGTATGTGGCATTTAAACATGTCTTTCATCAATGTCTTCCATATTGACTTACATGTGTCCATGTCTCTTGTTTGCATGACCCCTTGGCCACCCTTTTATGCTTCTTACTTCTTGTTTTATATGCTTGTTTTCTTATTTTCTCCTCAATGTGTGCAATTTCATGATTTCAATTGCATTTATCTTGATTCTTATATGCCATGATGGACATCATGATCTATCCCTCTATTTAAACCAACAACTAACAACTACTAGCTAATATCTAACATTTCCAATTCTAGTCTAGTTTAGTATCATGCACATGCTCTTACATTGTTATATCTATCTAGGCATACACTTATTGATCTAATAATATATCAATTCAAATATTTATATATCTTGAAATATCTTGTCAAATACTCAATGATATATCATATATCTATATGGTTTTACACATTTGTAGGACTCTTTTTTTTTTAGGCCAATCATTATAGGTTCATCATTCCTACCCTCAAAAGAGGGGTCATAAAAAAAGGGTTTATCATAGAGATAAAACCTCTTAATAGTAAAAATAACATCATTTATAATACTTAGTACCAAATCTAGATGTCAAACCAATCAAACTAGAGCAAAAAATAGTGACAGTTTTAGTTTAATAGTCAGTTTTCACACTAGAAAATAACATTAAAAATGGATAGTAGTGACAAAAATAGGGGTGTACATATTTTTATGCTCCTATCTAGGCAAGAAAAAACTCAAGGTTTCTATAAATAGATAAAAAAATTAGTTTAAGGATAATTTTTGCACTTCTAGATCAGTCTGATTCAATAGTTTCAGTATAATTTTCTCAGATATAGTGGGTTATCATATGTGGCATGATGGTTCACACTTTCAATTCAAATTATGCATCTGACATAAATTCTATGTTAAAATCCATGTTATAGAGATCAATTATTAGGGGGAAATGTGCATGGCACATTTATCTTCTTTTCTTTCTAAGTTCAATTTATTCTAGTCATTCCAGTAGTTATATGCCTTATTCCATTTATAGGTGGTTGGCTTCACATTTGAGTTAAAATTTCATACATTTAGCTTTTTTAGTACTTGAGTTCCTGAGTTATCTTTCACATAAGAATTTTGCATTAGTTTTAGAGAGGATTTCATATGAGCCTATCCTCTATCTTTTGAAATGGCCAAGAATGGCCTAGTTTCTAGCATATATTTAGGTTATCCATGCCACATTGTCAGATTTATAGAGCATCTATGGGATCCAAGATCAATCTCATATGACATATATTATATAATAATATCACTTGATAGCTTCACTTCATGGGGAAATGATGGAGCCATGGTCTAGATAACCTTTGTATTTTTGATCCACCTATTTAGAGGGATTAGATACATAGTCTAGACATTGATTAACACATGCATGAAGTTTTAAATTCACATAGTTCATAATAATGGAGCCAAAGGGATATAATTTGCATTCTTGATCCACTTTTTAAGGAATTGAGTACTCATCTCTATTTGCAATATTAATCTTGATTCAACATACACTCAACATCATCCAACACATTCTAACATCAAAATAGGTTTCATATTAGTTCATGTACCTGATGAGGTGTATTCATTCCTTTTCCTTCCTCATACTTAGATCTTGTACATTCTTATTTTAGATATATAATATCTAGTAATAATGAGTCTACTTTATGTTTTCATTGTAGATTCATGATTCATAATGTGCTCTATTTATGCACATCCAACATCACACAACTTCATGAGATTTACCCTTATAGGGAAGTTCAATTATGCTTCTTATTTTATTTTATCTTAGTATTTAACTTTTTTTCATCACTAGAATAAATAGGCAAAAAATGTAGTCATGTAAAATGTAAAATTATACAAATTTAGTATGGCTAAGACACCTAACCCATAGGTCCTCCTTTTGGCTCACACAACCCATTTAGGCTACTTCTTTCACTGATTCCTAGTCATTCAAAGCTTTCTAGACTAAGTTTTTTGAGACCCAGGTAGCCCTTTCAACCAAAAATCCATCCTCCTAATTCTTTTTCCCAATGGACAATAGTGCCTAAATAGGATAGGAGCACTAGAACCCAAGGTGTCTTGTTCTTGGCATTGTTGTCCAATTTCACTTTTGCCTCCAATGGTTAGATTTTCTTGAATCCTCATATTTTTCTCTATTGTTATAATATAAATTCATCTATCCCATGATCATTAATTAGCTTATAAAAGGCCATTAAAAGTCCATTTAAAAGGGTTGACACTCATTTTCAAGAGAGATACAAGAATATAAGCAAGTACACTAAAGAACTGTTCCTTATTATTTGCATATAGCCTTATAATATTATTCAAATCCTACTCAAGTCACTGCATCAATCCTTATCTAGTTGAAGAACATCTAATTTTACATTCTAGTTGCATTGATGATACACAAATTGCACTAAGTACTTCAATAGGAGAATTACATTAGCTTGATCCCTCTTTGGAGTATTGGTATGTAGGCAGTGTACCAACACATAGGGTGTGAAGTGAATTTAGAATATCCTTTAAAAACTAACCCCTTCTTTCTCTTTCCCAAGATTGCATTCAATTTCAAGCACCAGGAGTTCCTAAGTGTTTTTATGATTAAAATAGGAACACAGTGAGCTCTATGAGGTCCTAAACCTTGAAATTTTAGTGATAGGGTATCACCAACATTATGAATAGAACCCATAAAGCTTTTAGCCTTAGGATAAAAATTATATAATAGGACTACAATTCTAAGTAGTTGGGTGTCCTATTTTTTGTACTCCTATCTAATCAAGAAACAAAGTCTAGAGACCTATTGTTTGACTATTTTTTAGTCCTTCTCCTCTAATATCAGACCTTGTCTCAGCCTAGATTAGCTACAATAAGATAATTTATAATCTCTCTCACTTCCAACTATAATTATAAAAAGGTAAAAATACAATCTATTTACACAAATTAGTAGGTTAATTCTTGTGTATTTTTTTACTAATTTACATTGCTCTGCCCCTTTATTATTTAGGAATATAGCTCTAATATTTTGAAAATAATAAAATGCATTCCTTATATTAATTTATCTTCCTCCTTATATAGATGTTGTATTTATATAGTATTACTACTCACACTTATATCTAAATCTCATTTCTCTTAAAGGTTCACATGTCTTTCCACATCTATTTGTTCTTCTATATTATTTGTAAAACATCCCTCTTGAATACCTACTATCAAAATTACTTATATTGATAAAATTTCTTCCCTTCTAATATATAATTAACATCTCCTATATCAATAATATTCTCCTCACTTATTATTCCACTACTTTTTAGGCCTCATTCACTATGGGCCAAACTAATAATGACTAATGTGTTTTCCACACCTAGGGTTTTGAATAGTTTGGTCATTACCAAAAGTGTGGCTAAATATGTTAATCCTTTCTGCATTTCACTCATGATTTTTTTTGGTATGGTATATAAAAATTATTCTATTCTATTTATTTCATTATCTACATCTATGGCTTCCCACAGTGTGAATACTAACTCATTTGTTTGTGGTTGAGGGAGAGTATTAATATTTTCAATATTAAGGTTTCTATTGATAGAGGCTAGATAACTTTTTATAACATATTAATTATCCATAACATTATTTATTCCCTTTCCTTATTCTATATTTATTTCTTAATTTTTAACTAAATTATCTTATCCTCCATTTGATTCTTCATTTCTTCATTAACCATTTTATCTTAACTATCTTCAATTTATCCTCTTAATATAAGCTTCTTCTCCTTAATTAAATTACTTTTACTTGATACTTACTTTCTTATCCTCTATATCTTTTTTAACCTCATCTACCTATTTAGACTAGATATTTTAAATGGTCACGTCTTTTAAGGATCCACCTTCTTTTTGCATAGCATCCCTTAGGTGATCATCTCCAAAAGGAAATTTCAACCTTATTTTAATATCCCTTGATCCAAAAATATATTTTTAATAAGGATTTATAATTTTTTCAATAAATTTTTACTTTCCCCTTCATCAAATTCAACGTTCTTTGCATTAAAGCTTTCCTAGTCTTATATAGTATAAACTATGATGAACGAATCGAGTGTAGAATAAAAAAATAAACAATAGCCCAAGTTATAGGTGTGTATTATTATTGGGGATCCTCAATTTTTTCTACAACCAACTAAATAGGTCATTTAATGTGAATTTTTCAACCTTTCATATGCTTAACTTATTGCAATATCCAAGCCCATAAAAGTTATGCAAAGGTAACCCAAAATTCTTCTTCTTATAGTCTAAATAATGATGCCTTTATTTAAGGTAAGGTTTCATCTATCATTTTGACTTTGGAATTAAAAAAATTAGTGTTTATTCCCACAACACTCCTATTTTAGTTAACATAGGATTCCATAACTTCAAAGGATACACTCCCCTATACATTAGTCAACTAAATTTCATGTGGCACCACAAAATGTTGACATAAAATGAAAAATTGTTGGCTATAGATTTCTTATGTTGATTTTTTTAAAATTTAATTAGAATAATGTGACATAAGTATTAGTATTGGTTATAATCCTTAAATTCATTGAAAAATAAATAGTGGCTATAATAATAATAAATCATACAGTACACAACACACATTAATTACTAGTCTAACTTTCATTTATTTATTTATATCTTAAATACCAAATACAATGTTTTATATATATCTTTACACTAAACTACCTTAAGTAATTACACAAGTTACTCTAATCTATAACCTCTTATAATTCCTCTCTATCTCTTATCTATTCTAATCTATGTTATTCTTATAAAATGTTACAATATAAATATTGAATTAATACAAAAAACTAGATGGTCATGTCTTTGTGAAATATGTCTTTTCTCTAACCTAGTCATCATTCGTTTTCTAAATTCATTATTAATTGTCACAACATCTAGTTAGTAAAATCCTCTATTATGTCATCTTGGAGAAGTGTCATGTTGTTGTAGTAATGGAATTGACTATGTGGTGTATGTGATTTTATCTTTAGCTTGATAGAGAATCCTACCAGCATGGTCAATCAAGAAGGAAGGCCAACATAATATTTTATTTATAAATTTAATCAGGTAAGAAAAAAGTATTCTAAAAATGATTTAAATTTTATGCCATTATATAAGCATTAAGACATTGGAGGCATTATCTGGTGCCAAAGGATTTTATCTTATTTATAGATCATGACATTTTGAAGTATGTGAACACTTAAAATAATTTCAATAGTAAGCATGAAAAATTGGGTATATTTATTTTTAAGAATAAATCAAGAAAGAAAAATTATTTAGCTAATGCTTTGAGCAGGTGCTTGACACTATTTACTACTATGGTGCATGAAGTAGTCTGATTTGAAGTTGTTAAGGAGTAATATGACACTGATCCAAATTTTTTAAACATAGTTTATCAATGTATGAATCCATTAATAGGTGATAAAATTATTATTTATGATGAGTACCATATACATGATGACTATCTCTTCAAAGGAAAAGAATTATGTATTCTAATTGGGTCTAAAATACATAGTATTATAAGAGAACTACATAATGGTGGTTTGGATGGACACTTTGGTAAGATTAAGACAATAGCATTATTGGAGGAGAATTATTTTTGTCCAAATATGAAGAGATATGTGTTAATATATTTTTTAAGTTGATGATATGTTAGGTGGATAAAGTCCATGCACAAAATATAAGTTTGTACATGCCATTATCAGTTCCAAGAGGACCATGGAAACATTTAAATATGGACTTTTTATTAGGGTTTCCAAACACACCAAGAGGTAATGATTCAATTTTTATTTTTATAGATAAGTTTTATAAGATGACTCATTTTATTTCATGCAATAAAAATAATGATTTCACTAGAGTAGCATAATTCTTTTTCAAAGATGTGAGATTTCATGGTGTTCTAAAAACTATTATATCAAATAGGGACACATAATTTATAAATCATTTTAAGAGGACTTTATGAAATAAAATAGGAACTAAACTATAATTTAATAGTGCATACCACCCATAAATATATGTAAAAATAGTATTAGTAATCAAGATCTTGGGAAACTATTTAAGATGCATAGTTGGAGTGAATCCCATACAATGGTACTTAGATATACCACAAGTTGATTTTATATATAATCGTTTAGTAAATAGATCAATAATAAAATCACCATTTCAAATTATTTATGGAAGAAATAATGTGGGTATTTTATATTTTGTGTAGTTACTAATTTTAGAATGAGTTACTAATAATGCCAAAGCATTTGCAGAGCACATAAAATAATTATAAGAAGTAAGAAGAAAAATAAATGAAAGTAATGAAAATTATAAATCAAAAATAGATGTAACAAGAAAGTCAAAGGTATTTTAAGAATCATATTTTTTGATGGTGTATTTGAGAAATGAAATATTTACCAAAGGAACATATAGCAAGTTGAAGTACAATAAAATTAGTCTATTCAGAATTGTGAATAAAATCAATGATAATGATTATGAGGTGAGTTTACCATAGGGTTTTGATATCTATCCAATATTTAATGTTTTGTATCTATTTAAATTTCATAGATAATATGGTGAATGGTAAGAATATAAACACATGTATTTGAAGCAACATGTACAAAGTAAGAATAAATAAAATATATTATAGTTTCTAGATAAGAAGACAATGAACACAAGAAAAACAAGTTATAATGGGTATATGGTACAGTGGTAAGGACTAAAAAATAAGATAACAATTTAATTTAAGAATGGTATCTAAGAAATATTAACAATAATAGATGGTAGGAATATAATTAAGGAAACCCATAGGAGCTGATTTGTTTTCAACTAGAGGAGAATGATGTGGAGACCTATCTTTCAAAGGCCATAACTTTTGACTCATTAACCTGATTGAGATCTTGTTCATGCCAAAACAAATATAAGGTATGCATGTGTTTAAATAGCCATAGGAGATCATCTAATGTCTCAAAAATGCATATTAGTATTTTGGTCATGTAAAAAGTAATAGAAATTAGATAGCTTTGTAATTGGAAGTGGATGTCATGACCTCAGTTTGAGTGTTCTAGTCCATGTTGTTAGCATAATTGATTTCATAGTTTTTTATTACTTGGCATACTTATTTTATATCTTTCTTATATTTTTTACTATTATTGTTTGACATCAAAACTCTATTTGAGTTATTATTAGGCTAGGTAGCATACTAGACATGTTTATATTATTATGGATGATTTGATTTGGTTTATTATATAACTAATTTATGTTATTCAAATTTAAATTATTATCATATCTAGTATATTGTTTCCAATAAAATAATGTTGATGTATCCTTTAGATTATTTTAGGGATAATAAAAAAATAATGATCTAGGCAAGGTTTGGTATATCGTAATAGAGGGTACAAAGGGAATTGACGAGCTATTGATCCTTGAGTAATGAGATTTTGAGCTTTATTTTGATTACATATTTGATTATTCATTTGCTTATTAAGTCATTTTATGAGAAAATTTATTTTGTATTAGTTTTTGATAGTGTTCTTATTAGATTAAATTCTATCTTGATTGATATAGTAAGAAATTATGTTCTTTTTCTTGTCATCATGAGGAATAATTGTAAACATGAAATTGATTTACAATGTCTTTATTTGAGAACTTCATGAGTTTAACATTATTCTATATCAAGAACATGCGTATTAATTTTGATTTGATGACTTCTAGTTGGTATTGTTTACCATTTTCATCACTTTGACATGGTGGCGTAACCTTTATGGTTGACTTGGTTGCCTAACCTTGAGAGGGGACCATTAATCATGGTGCCTTCATTAGTATTTATTTAAAACTTGTCTTTGAAGATTGGATTTTGAATTTAATTAGGATGAGGTCATGATGACCTAAATTTCAAAATATATTAATCGAGTAGCTTCTAAGTATTTTATTTTTTGGGCATTTTAGATTTGTTGAGAGCATGGTCAGCTAAACCCTAGCTGAACTCTATCAAAAATTTTATTAGAAGCCTTTGGAGTCATAGTAAGACTAATTGGGTTGTGACTGGTAGTTAATTTTTTAGTTACATGTTTTTATGGAGGTAATGATGGGTTTATTAGCTATAGTTATAGTTGTTTATTACTATAATGAAAGACCACCATGGGATTTAATCTCATTAAATGGATATTTTATGAGTTAGACTAGGTGCATAGAAGAACAAGAGATTATTTTTTGGAACAAAAAATATCACAAATTTGTCTACACTTTTGGTTACATTCAATAAATAAGTGGGTTTTGATTCTTTTATATTTAGATCTCATTATCATGGTTAATTTTTATTCTATTGATTAGGCTATAAACAAATGCGAAAAATGAATCATTATAGAGTCATTGTGAAGTTTGCAGACTTCACTATGAACCCACAATGATTATATTTAATATATAATCAAATGAGCTTAGAATGAGTGTTTTAGGTTTTGTTTTCATGAGATTCAAAGTATGTGTGGTTACTTGGATATGTAGTTGTTTTTATGATATTGTGAAAGAGTTTTGGGTTTGTTTTGGATAAGCTACATGATTGGGTTTTTGAATGGGTATCCCCTACATTTGAAAAAGGAAACTAGTGTTAGTTTTGTTGTCATTTTGATATTTTGGGTTGTTTTTGTGGAATGACTATGTGATATGGTTTTGGTGAATATTTATTGAGACTATCATAGCATGTAGTGGTAATATGGATTTAGGTGCTTGTTTCATTTGTTGAGAGAGTTTCTACCCTATGTTGACTTAGATGATTTTTGATTGAGAAAAAATGTTTGTGAAAATTTGAACTGGGTTCATCTATTGTTAGAATTTTTATTGTAGCCTTTGAGAACCATTACATGAATTATGAGTTTGACTCTTCTCCATTTTGTGTCTATTTGATGACACTTTTTGGGGGTTTTGCCTCTTTTTGATGCCATTATGATTTGGATTTTTATGTCAATTCTTTGGAGGATAATGTCTAAAAAATGATGTGGTAATGAATAAATTTAATCATGTTGTTTAAAGAATACTTGTATGGTATATTCTCTTGAAAGTCTCAATTGAAGTCAATAGGTTAAGCAATCTTTGATTAAATCAAGGAAGTCAAATAGATATATCATAAGATTAAAAGATAGTATTAAATGTGATCATGAAAACTCTTTTCCATGCATTACCTCATGTAAATTATTGTTTTTTTTTTATGTTTTTAGTATTAAATCTCAAAATATCAAATTTCATGTTCACCCTACTATGACCACTACTATTGCACTTCACATCCAAGTAATAGATGGGGTGGTCTAGGGCCACCAATGGGGGGCTCATTGGAACATCATGAGTGTGATGTTATGCATCTCTATTCATAAAATGATCTAAGTGTTTGGTATATTTATATGTATTTGATTTATATTTATTATCATTAGGGTAAAGACATGATGTGAATGTATGTCACAAAGATAATCTATTGTAAATTTTATATGTATTTTGATTACATAATACTTATGACATTCCTTTATGATTGTAAATTTTATATAAGCAATATTATGTGTTGGTTTAATCTTCTTGTAAGTGAAGATTTTAATAATTGGATATATTTTGGGAATTTAATCCTTGACTTTAATAATTAAGGCTATTTATTGATTCTACATGTTTTATATTGGGAAAAAGGAATTGCTACTTGAGTGGAAAAATATTAGTTAACTCTTATGTCTTGATAACATTATAATAGTTCCTCTAAGATTAAAATCTAAGTTGTGTCATTCACTTGTCATTCTCATAAATGGATGGAAGTCTAATACGTGGAAATGTATTACTTGATTGTCTTAGAATTCTATAGTTCAACAAGGTAACTTGCAAAAATTACAAGCATGATAAATTCATACCTTTTGGAATTGGTATTCAAATATCATATGATTAAAGTTCTATTTTGTATACTTTTAGAGTCCTATCTTATGTGAGATTATTTAGAGTCATGTTCTATACATGTTGAGTTTATTTAATCATGAGAGATTATTACAAATTATAAACATACATACTCAAGTGGAAATGGTATTTATGGGATTACCACTTGCTATGATCAATGAGAAGTTATAATCCTATTTTTAAGTAAACAATATGGGAGATTAAAATTTATAGATTGATTTGAAACTTTTTATAAATTTTTATTGTTTTTTTCATTAGAAAGAACCTAAAATATACTATTAATTCTATATTTACTAAGCTAAGTTTCACTCTTATGTAAGATAGGTTATAATTATAATGGATTCTTGTTTTGAGTCTTATTATCTCTTGAAGATAATTTAGAATTAATATAGATGGATTATCCTCTTGTTTAATTTCATGTTGATATTTTTATTAGTGGTAGTAATTTTATTTATGCCATGATAAATACTAATTAGTATTATTTACCAATGTCATATTAATTGAACAATTACCAATCTTGTCTCAATTATTAAATATAATGAGAGAAAGAATAAGGTGTCTTACTTACTTGTATGACTTTTTAAATTAATTTTATTTTAAGTCAAAAAGGAAAGAATAAAGGAATTGATAAGATAGACTATTAAACAAATATAGATGTGTTTTCTTGTCTTGTGAAACAAATTAAGTATGTTTATGTTATAAGTTGATGTAAATTTAGTTATTAATAAAGTGCCTTAGTTGAAGTATTGGTTGACTTTAGGGAATATATTTAAGTTGTAAAAATGTAAAACTTAAGCATGGTTGTTGAAACATAAAAAATAAAACTAAAATGTTAAATACTTTTTTGTTCTTATCCTAATGCAAAAAGACCATATGATCAACACAATATGCATATAATATGTTCCTACTATATGGAATGGTAGATGGTCAATGCATATATATGATTAAATTTTGTGAATGTAAATGTTCCATGATTTTAATTTATGTAATACCCATTTGTGTGGAAATATTAACCATTTCTATGAATCAACATTATATTTTAATTAATTTTAATCATTTTTCTAAATTGATTAATTGTTATCATCAAATCCATGAGACCAATGATACTAGATAAGGTCATGATGATGTAATCATGTAACCCTGACTTGTGGATAATGACTTCACATGACATGTATTATTGTAATAATGTCAAATATCTTGTATTATAATGGTTTTTGAAATAAATTTGAGGTTCAAGTCTTGTTGTTCATATAATTATGTAAATCATTGAATGCAAAAGCTTAATATGATGAGTCTTCTATTGTGAACTAATTACATTTCTACCTTAGCAAGTTATGAACCTTCTTGATATTGACCTGTACCTCAATTAGAACTTATCTTACCTACATGGTCATAGTGCATGACTTTTTATGTCAAGTATAGTCTTTAGGTCAAAGCTAAAAGTTGGTATTGATCCTTTTAGGAATGTCATATCTTATAATCAGATTTAAGTGTATTAATGGATTATTCGAACATTGGTACACCCAAATATAATTAATGATTTTTTAAAATTAACTTCCTAATAGTATTACTAGGAATTTCTAACCTTTGGAAAATACTCATGTTTAGTATACAATAGTTATGGATTTGATCATACCTTTCTAAGAATAAGTATTATTCTGATAAATTTGAATGGTGTTAATTAGTTCAAAGTTAATTTTTAATTTTTTTTAGGTTGGTATCAAAGCCCAAGTTTTGTGGTTTAGGTAACTTTGAGAAATAAGTTACTAATTTTTCCTACCTAATCTATTATTTGTTTCACCTCAAGCTGATGAGAACTAGATCATGTGGGTTAAATGATGACACTAATCTGATAATTGACCCCATTGTCAAAGATATATGTATACAAATAAATAGGGGTATAGGTAGATGTCATGGAGCCAAAAAACTTTATTTGATTAGAGAAGAACCTCATGTTCACAATTTTAGTAGCAATATTAGTGAACCCAATGTAAATGCTACTAGAGGGAATCCTACTTCTAGTCAATAAGAAGTCATAAATGGTATAGTCATTGCTTTGAATGCCTTGAAAATTAAGTTAGAAACCAAGAATATAGGATGAAAAATATTGAGGGTGTCTCTCAAGTAGAATTGCCTCATTTAGATGAAGGTCAAGTGGAAGAACAAATAATCCAAGAAA
>JARHVA010007992.1:217500-265000 GCA_037957365.1 Torreya grandis | reverse complement strand
CCTCAATTTGAGTGTTCTAGTTCATGTTGTTAGCACTATTAATTTCATATTTTTTATTTCTTGGCATTATTATTAGTTATTTTTAATAGATATTGGACTATTATTGGTTGTTTTGAAACTATATTTGATTTATTATTATGTTAAGTAATGACTAAACATGTTTACATTATCATATATTATTTGATTCCATTATTTTATAATTAATTTATGTTATTCAAATTTGAATTATTATCATATTTGATATATTTTTTCCATTAAGATACTATTAATTTATCTTTCAAATGATTGCACAAATAAGAAAAATAATAATGGGCTAGGCTAGATTTGGTGCACTATAATAGAGGGTACAAAGGGTATTGATGAGCTATTGATCCTTGAACAATGATATTGTGAGATTTATTTTGATTACATATTTGATAGTTCATTTTCTTATTAAGTTGATTTATGATCAAATTAGTTTTTAATTAGTCTATTGAAATGTTCTTATTGGATTGACTTTCATCTTGACTGTTGTAGTAAGTAATTGTATTATTCTATTGCTTTTCATCATGAGGAATAATTGTAAACTTGGCATTGCTTTACATTATCTTAATTTGATAATGTCATGAGTTTCAAATTATTCTTTATTGAGAACATGTGTATTTATTTTCATTTGATGATTTCTAGTTGGTTTTGTTTATTGGTTACATGGATTTGACATGGTCACATAGCATTTTTTGTTGATTTGATTGCCTAGCATTGAGGTGAGATAAGTAGCCAAGGTGTATTCATTAGTTTTGATTAAAAACTTTCCTTTAAACTTTGGCTTTTAACTTCAATTAGAATTAGGTCATGATGACCCAAGTCCTAAAGCTAGCTTGGTCAAGTAGCTTTGATTTTTTTCATTTTTTAGAATTTTGATTTTGTTGAGAGCATAATAGGCTAAACTCTAGCTGAATTCTACCAAAAACTTTATTTGGAAGCCATTGGAGTCTTAGTAGGATAGGGTTATGATCAATAGTTCCATTTTTACTTGCATGTTTTGATGGAGGTAATGATGGGTTACTTAGCCACATTACCAATTGTTTATGGATATAATGTAGGACCACCATGGGCTTTAATGCAATTTAGTGGTGTTTTTGTGAGCTCCATTAGGTGCATAGAGGAAACAAAGATTGTTTTATGGAAGAAAAAAGATCATTATTTTGTCTAAATTTTTGGTTCCATTTGACAAGTAATTAGGTTTTGGGTCTTTTTGTGTTGGATCTTATTGTCATGGTTAATATACATTATATTGATTGAGTTATAACTAAATAGTAAAATGAAACATTTTAGGTTAATTATGAAGTCTATGGAGTTCACTATGAACCCATAATGATTATATTTGATGTATAATCAAATGAGCTTCAAATGAGTGTTTTGGGTTTGTTTTTGATAAGCTACGACCTTGGTTTTTTGAATGGGTATCCTATCGATTTTAAAAAGGAAAAGAGTTTCAGTTTTGTTTTTATGGTTTTGGTGAATATTTATTGGGACTATCAGATGATGCTGTTGTAATATTGATATAGGTTCTTGATTCATTTGTTGAGAGGTTTTAGAACCTGTGTTAACTTGGATGGTTTTTAATTGAGTAAAATATGTTTGAGAAACTTCTAACTAGGTTCATCTATTTATAGAATCTCATTTGCAATCTTTGATAACCATTTCATGAATTTTGAGATTGAATCTTCTCCATTTTATGTTTTTTAATGACTCTTTTTGGGTTATTTTCATATTTTTTGTTTCATTGTGATTTGGATTGTTATGTTGATTATTTGGAGGATAATATCTAAAAAATGATGTGGTCATTAATACCTTAAATTGTATTGGTTAACAAATACTTGTATGGTAAATTATCTTACATATCTCATTTGTAGTCAACATGTTAAGTAATCATTGCTTAAATTAAGGAAGTCAAATGGATCTATGATATGATTAAATGATAATGTTGAATGTAATCATGAGAACTATTTTCCATGAATTACCTCATGTCAATTATTGTTATTCTTTTAAATTCTTGGTCTTAAATCTTAAAAATCTCAAATTTCAATTTCACCCTATTATGACACATGTTGTTGTACTCCACATAAAATTGATGGATGGGGTGGTCTATGGCCATGAATGAGGCACTCATTGGGATAGGATAGGTGGGATATTTCATGCTTTTCTTTGGAAAATGATCTATGTGTTTCATCTCCATTTATATGTATTTAATTTATATTTATTATTTTTAAGGTAAATACATGATGTGAATATATGTCACAAAGAGAATTTGTTGTAAAATTTGTATGTATTTTGAATACATAATAGTTGTAACATTCCTTTATGATTTTTATTAAATGAGAAAACTTATATGTTTTCTTAATATTATTACAAGTGACAATGTTAATAATTGGACATCTTTTTCTAATGTAATCCTTGATTGTAATAATTATGCTTATTGATCGATTCTTCATGTTGTGTATTGTGAAAAATGAATTGCTATTTGAGTGGAAAAATATTAGTTAACTCTTATGTCTTGAGAAGATTATAATGGTTAATCTAAGAGTAAAATCTAATTCATTCCATGCACATGAAATTTTAATAAATGAATGGAAGTATAATGTGTGAAAATGTATTACTTAATTGTCCTAGAATTCTATAGTTCAATAAGGTAACTTGTAAAAATTCTAGGCATGATGCATTCATACCTTTTATAATTGGTATTCAAATATCATCCAATTAAATTTCTAGTTTGCATAATTTTAGAGTTCTTACTTATGTGAGATTATTTAGAGTCATGTTATATATGTGTTAAGGTTATTTAATGATGAGAGATTATTACCAATTGTAAACATAGATATTCAAGTGGAAATGATATTTATTGGATTACCACTTGCTATGATTAATGAGAACAAGTTATGATCCTCTTTTTAAGTAAACAATATGGGAGAATAAAATTTATACATTCATTTGAAAGATATTCTACTTTTGGATTTTTTTGTTCATTATAAAGAATCTAAAATATACTATGAATACTATATGTACTAATCTCATTTTCACTCTTATGTAAGATAGGTTATAATGTCAATGGATTCTTGTTTTGAGTCTTATTCTCTCTTGAATATAATTTAGACATTAATATAGATGGATTATCCACTTTTTTTATTTCATGTTTATATTTTTATTAGTGGTAGTAAGTTTATTTATACCATGATAAATACTAATTGGTATTAGTTACCAATGTCATATTAATTGAACAATTACCAATCTTGTCTCAATTATTAAAAATAATGAGAGAAAAAATGATGTGTCTTATCTAATTGTATGATTTTTTTAATTAATTTTATTTTAAGTCACAAAGGAAAGAATAAAAGAATTGATAAGATAATCTAATAAACAATTATAGATGTGTGTTCTTGTCTTGTGAAACATATTAAGTAGATTTATGTTTTAAGTTGATGTAAATTTAGTTATTAGTCAAGTGGATTAGCTGAAGCATTGGTTGACTTTAGGTAATCTATTTAAGTTGTTAAAATGCAAAACTTAATCATGGTTATTTAAACATAAAAAATAAAACTAAATTTTTAAATACTTGTTTGTTCTTATCTTAGATCAAAAACACCATATGATCAACACAATATACATATAGTATGTTCTTACTATATGGAATGGGGGATGGTTAATGCATATAAGTATATAAATATTTGTGAATGCAAATGATCTATAGATTTTTTGGAATTATTTGAATCAACATAATACCTATGTGTGTGGCAATATTCATCAATTCTATGAATTGACATCATGTTCTACTTAATTTATATCCTTTCAATGAATTGATTTAATGTCATCATTGAATACATGATATAAATGATAATATCTAAGATCATGATGACATAAGAAGGTAGACCTAATTTATGGAAAATGAATATATGTGACATGTATTAGTGGAAGAATGCCAAACAACTTGCATTGTATTTCTTTTCGAAATAAAATTGAGTTTTATTTCTTTTTGTTCACATTATTATGTATATCACTAAATGTGTAAGATTATTATGATGATTATTCTATTGTGAATTGATTAAATTTATGTTTTAACCTATTGTGAACCTTCTTGATATTGATCTATACCTCAGTTATAGCTTATCTTACATGCATGGTCATAATACAAATTATTTTATGTCAAGCATAGACTTTCAGTCAAGGCTAAAAGTTGGTATAGATCCTTTTTAAAATGACATATCTTGTGATCATATATTAGAGTATGAATGTATGATTAATACATTTTTACACTAGAATATGATTAGTGATCAATTATAATTAACTTCTTAGTAGTATTATTAGGAATTTATAAACTTTGGTAAATATTTATGTTCGGTATAATATAGTTATGGACTTAATCACACTTTTTTGTAAATAAGTTTTCTTGGATCATAATATTGACCATATATTTTTTATAGAATTTTAAATCATAATTAGGTATCCATATTCTAGACACATAGTATTAATGGGTAGATAATCAAGGAATAAAATGTTTATACAAATAAGGAGACAATGATCCATAAACTAGATGGATATTCCACAATGAGCTTCACAAAAATAAATCCTTTTAACCTACTAACATAAAATGATTGAAACAATATGATTCTAAGTTATTTTTTATTGTTAATACATAGATATAAAGTTTTTTAATTGAAATTGCATCATATTGTAACAAATAGAGAGAATTTTGATACAACATAAAACACATAGAACACAAAATATGACCTAGAGAAAACATGATGTGGGAAAAACTCTTGTGGGTGAGTCAACTAAACTTCCATTTCCACTATGTAATTATAAACATGTCTAAGCTAATGCCACTTATTAGAATTAATTTATTTTTTTAATTATTACACTATCCAAAACATTCACATAAATTATTTACACTATTAAAACATCTCAATAAATAATCCAAACATTGAAAAACCACTAACAACTAGGATAATAATTAAATGAATGAATGAATCCATAATGTGGATCCAATTTGAAGACCACTCATTGCTTATATTATATATTATGCCATTCAAAATATTTGTATGTATCATTTCTCACTTTGTAATCTAATAATAAGCTCAACCAAACCATTGTTGACTAGAGGAAATGTTTGTAATAATTACCCTACCTATGTTTTTTAAGGTGTAAAAACCTCTACTCTATGCAAATTAGAGGTTACATAACCATTGGGGTGGTTTATAAGCCCCGACATAAAATTACTTGTGGTTATGAAACCATTGAGGTGGTTTCTCAACCTCCTCCTACATATATCAATGGTTCCACTATCTATGACAAACCACTATAATTCAAGAGGTGAAAACTTACGAATTCATCACTATAAATATGTATAGATTATCCTCATACTAACTATGCCCATGTAGTTTGTTTGAACTATTATTTTGACATGAATTATCTTAAGATAGTGTTATACAATAATGCATTACATAAATTAGGAATATAATAAATATCTATCAAACATAGCTATTACATTGTGATCCATATTTGGATTATGCATCCCCAATTTGAGGATTTTGGTCTAAAAAATATTCAAAAACTCATAGTAATAGGAATATATGTCCTTACTTCCTTTCCCTCTCTTGTAGGTGCATTTTGTGAACTCAAATTTTCATCTTTTTCATTCCCCATTATGTATCTGATTTCATTCCATCAAAAAAGGCTAAAGAAAACAAATAGATAGATGACACCCAAGTAGTAAATTTTTCCCTTAATTAGTAGGTATGCATTATAAATGGATTCATGAATCTATCCACCTATATTTAAAAATAAAAAAGGCATCTTTCCACTAACATTCAAAAAAAATTTACCTTGAGATGTACTTACAAAGGAGACATGATATTTCCCTTCATAAGAGTGAATAATGTAGTTGTTACCATCCTTGATCAACCAATGCTTATTCTCCTTTAACATGAATACTACATGACACATTTATAACAAGGGTTTGTCAAAGACTATGCCACAAACCTCCATTAGTAATAAATACACAAAAACATTTTTAATATAATTTTTTTTTGGTAATTTGGCCTATCAAGGCCAAATAACAATCCTTATAATCTTAAACTTCCTAGGATCTTGGCCTAAAAAGCTAGTTTTGGTCTTTAAATTTTCAAAATTAGAGTAAAAAGGTCATTAAAATATCTAATATTCCTTAAATTATATTTAAATATATCAATTTTACCTTATTCCAAAGTTTAAAAAGCTAAAAAGGTGTTTAAATACAATTTTAGGTAAAAAAAAGAGATTTTCTAACTCCCACATGCCAAATTGGGCTTTAAAGAGTGTGTAAAATGTTAAATTTTGTGTATTAAATGATAAATGACTTGTAATGATTCTATTATCTTCTAATTGTGGTGGTGGACATTTTAGTTTCTAATAAAAGGCCTAAAAGAAGTTATTTTCATCTATTTTACAAAGAGAAGTATGGATTCATATAGAATTACATAAAGGTAAAAATTAAATCAGGAGAAGTAGGACATAACAAAGCTTCCAAAAAAATTTAAGGGAAATTGGAGGATGTACAAGCTCAAAACTGGTCATCTCTAGATAATTGGCAAGTTTGCACATAGAGACCTACCTTCAGGATTGATGATGGTATGGATTGGAGAGAGATGATACATGTTTGAAATTTCAAGCAAAGAAAGTAGACTCATATAGATTCATGATGGATAAAGTGGTTCTAGAATTTGTCTATTCTTCCTCATGAATCATCCATTTGAATTTATGTTAATTTATACATTTTTGCATCCATGAAGGCAATAAATTTTCTTTAATTTCTCTTTACCAGGGTAACATTTTAATAAAATTAAACTTTTTCGAGATTCTTGGGAGCTTAATCCACCCTTACATGTCCTTATTAATTATTTATTCACACATTTCAAGGTCAAATAAATCTCACAAAGATAAGTTGTGCAATTTCTAGTTGAGCATGCTTTAAAAGAGAAATTGTATGATTTTGGAGAGAGAGTTTTCAAGATTCCTTGGTTTTCTCCATGGCATGGATTTCCTTTATGTTATCAAGGTTTTCAATAAAGTTTTATCAATAATTTTCAAAGGATTCATATCGTATCCCATCATTGTACTCTCAAAGTATCTCAAAAGGTCAGTCTAATGTACTTTAAGAAAAAAATGCATATATTAAGGTTTTTGTAGAAACCTATGTTTCATTTTCACCTCCTTACCCTTTTACAATGGCATCCAAATTCATATGGTGAGAGGATTATGTGTATATTTTTCATATAACTTCTCATCTTGGTCTTATCATGCTCACAATGTCCTTTCCCACCTTCATCTCACTCACCCCCATATCACTTTCATGGCACTATTTTTGCACTATGTTTTGTGTTTCCTCCACACCATGTTCATGTGGTTCCATCATTGTTTATCACTACACAAAGAATTCAACCATTTCCATTCCATGGAATCACTATTTCAAGAGTGAAAAAAATGTAAATCAACACAAGTAGTAACAAGAGTACATATGCACCTACAAACCATCATAATATAGTCAAGATATAGACCTATAATAGTTCAACATAGTCAAAGTATTAGCCATGAAGGTACAATTAATAGTTAAGGTGAGACAAACCTTCTTCAAGGTCTAGTGAGATCAAAAAATCCATTTTCATTTGAAATTAAGAGGAGAAATCCATCATGGATGTGAAAGTAGGTATGTGGACTTTGATTTTTGACACCATTTCAATATGACCACCTATAGCAAGAAAAGAACATAGTCATGTTTTCCACGAAGAACATAAGCCAAGGAGTGATAGTGAAGATCTCATCATAGAGATATATGTAAATGACATCAAAAAGAGAAATAAGGGAGTTTGTCAAGGATTAAATCATGTTGATCCTTAAGGTCTGTATGTAGAATTAGACTATACAAAAGGTACTCTATAATAATGGGAAAGGTTTTGAACCCATCAAGAGACCTATCAAGGTGTTAGGAAACTAAAGAGTTACCAAATTCATAGGTAATATGAGGATGGTTACCATAAATAAAGTATAAAAATACCAACAAAAGGTCAAGGTCTCAATCACCTCAAGGGAACAATGGTTTACAAGCTCATGGATGCCTACAACCATCTTTTGGGCTCAGACCTATTTATAAAAAATGACAACAATATGAAAAAATTGTGTGTGGTGAGGTATAATGGTATGAAGGAATAATAAAGAATGCTGATAAAATAAGGATAAGGTGTGAATGAATTTCCATTCAAAGGACAATCCTCATTCAAAGGAAAAGTCTTAGTCAAGCCACTTTCAAGCCCTACGTAGTTTGTACATGAAATTATTGAAGCAGTCATGAGGTTCTTATAAGAACAATGGTGAAATTAAAATGAGAGAATGGTTCAGATGGAGCTTCAAGTTCATAGGGATAGATATGATGAATTAGTTTCAAGATAGTAAATGTGAGCAATTAAATACACATCTACACTCAGTGAACATATCTTCAAAAGAATATCCTATAGTTATAGGGCTAATGGTCTATCCATGTACTATAAGTAGGTGGTTTATAAGTAGTTTCATGTTTGAGTTTCATGTTCAAAAAAATATCTCAAGGGAGAAATGGTGTACAAGATAATTGACATGGTCTCAAAGCCTAACACAAGGCTACAACCAAGTCAGTCATAAATATTTGCACCTATAACCTTCTCATGGAGTTCAGACCTATTTATAAAACTTGACTTGAAGATGAACAACCTCTATGTAGTGAAGTCTCATTGGTGAAATAATCATAAATACATGATCAATTTAGGTTAAATCAATCTATAATACACTCTCAAAGACAAGCTATATTCCTTTCACCTCATATTAAAACCTATAACCACTTGAATACAACATGTTTCCAAGAATGAGGAAAAATCAAATAATAGCCTAATTAAATAATCTCTTGATGAAATGGAGGTTTTATAGGGATCATGAATAATTAATAAGTAAATTAAAGAAAGAGAGTTAGGACTACTAAAATCTATTCTAACTTTAACACCTTGGATTTGCAGCTATAGTTATGCGTAAAACACAAACATATATTCAAATTTGGTAGATAATATCAGTGGTAGAGATACAAAGGAGTTTAATGATTTATGAGTGTGCCAAGGAGTAATTAATATGTTTTAGGCTTAAAAATAGATTATATAAGATGCTCAAGGACATGATACTCATTCATTTCACCATTAAAAATAATGTATATCCATATACAATAAGAAGGTATAGCCTTAGTTCCTAAGATGAGAGAGATAAAAAAATATTTAGGTTAAGTGAGGTTTATGATTTGAATTTATAAAGTCAAGGTAATTAAAATACACCTTCAAAACCTTGATCAAGTACTAGGGTACTTCCAAGCATGAATGAAGATGTAATACAAGCACTTGTATGGATTTAGACAATTTTCAAGGCCTATAGAGCTTGTTGAAGAGTCAAATGGAAAAAGGAGATTGGGATGTGAGAATAAAATGATATGAAGGTTATTTTAAAGCATTAAATAATATTTAATTAACCACTAAGAACTTCAAATCTTAGAATATAACCTACAATAATGCCTAGTATAGAGTCACTGTGTTTTCTTAAAAAGCTATGGACATACATGGGCTGCATTAGGGTAAAATTTTAAAAATTAAGTATGAAATATTCTTAAAATTTAATGTAATAACATACTAAAAAAATATTCAAAAAGTTATATTACTAGCCAAGATGGTAAATCATGAAAACATAGCTAGTCACATGCTTAGTCGACACATAAAAACATTTGTGAGAGATTTTTGAGGTTTTTGGCATATATATGTGAAATAAAGACTTAAAATTTAGTAAACATTGTCATTATGAATTTTTTAATCTTATATATCATTCTAAATACCATTTAACAAGTTGGAATACCCACTGTTTTGACATAGCCCCCTATTTGTCTGAATATAGTCATGACAAAGCAAGAGGAGGTTCTAGTGAGTTTCAAGGTGAAAAATAGGTTTATAAGCTCATTGGAATGTTTTAAAATCATGGTAGTATGTTAATAAATCTTCATAATACCTTTTAAGAGTGTTAAAACTCCAATTCATATGCAAACCATGCCCTTGAGGGCTAAATCAAGCAAGCAGGCCTATAAGCCAAAAATCATTTTCTAACCTATCAAGAAAGATGAAACCTACATAATGATTTTATTACATGGTAAAATTAACATGATTATTATTTAAAGTAGGTAGAAGTAATGGAGTAGTCAGATTCAACTATGAGGAGAACTTTGAATTCTATAGTTCTAGACACCCTTTCAAGTGACCTGATCAAATGTTCATATTTTTCATCACATGCAAAGTTTGTATACATGTTATTAAAATTATTTTAGTAAATATATTCAATTATAATTCATTAATAATTGATTTTTTTTGAGGGGTTGTGCTTTATGAACAATTACTAAGAGCGTAAGTAGTCCAAAATGCAAGAAAAACCCTAGAGGCAAATTTCTTCACATGGATATCTTCTCATACCTTTTACATGTGAACCCAATCATTTTAGGGATTTTTATGGGGTGTGTATAATAGATATTCATTAGGTTTGGAGGTTTGTGCTTCATGAACCATTTATAAGATGTTTCAACTCTAAAACCCTCCCAAACCCTCATAGTGACCAATTTTAAGAAAAGTTGATTTTCTTTCCATAAAAAAAATCATGGTTCAACCTAAAATATATTAAAACATGGATTAAACTTAGATTCACTCCCAATAATGTCAATTTTTTGTATGTAACTATACAGATTAGGGCATAAATCAAGTTTTTAATATTAAAAAGAATAAATGATGATGTATAATGCAGTTTACATGAAATCTAATTTCATGAAGATTGAACCTTGAGACTTTTTATTCATCCCCAAATCATAATTTGGTCATAAATATTACTATAATTACCCCTACCATCTCCTTTAAAATAGCCAATCTATAGGAAAATGAAGCAAAATTAACCTAGTCAACCATGGTGGCTAATTTTCAAGAGTTTCTTCATAAAAATCACCTATCTCATGGTATAAGGATTTGATATAGGTCTAATACACATTTTATTTTCATATTTCATGGTTTTATTTTAGGTTATAATTGAGTTAAAATGCAAAGAGTAGGATATTAGGCCTAATTGGCCTAATAATCTTATTTGAGCAATAAATCAAAGTGAAATTAGTGTTTAAGGCCTCATCAAAGAGTTAAAATGGAGTTTCCACACCAATTATTTTCTATTATTCCTTGATAAACTCAATCTTAAAGTATTATTTCATTCAATAGGAGTTCAAATAGAGTTAACTAGTCTTTACCAATCATCACTTTAGTTGACTAGTTTCATCTATCTTTCAAGGTTTCCATGTAAAGGAAGGACATTCACATGTTTCAACTCACTTAAAAGTGGAGTTAATCACCAAATATTGGCATAACATTCATCAAAGTATTTTTACAAGTCAAATATTGGCCCACCTTTACTTTTCAATGCTAATTAGAAGACCATGTGAAGACTTCAACATGAAGACACTTCTTGTATATTATTTTTTATTATTTTAAAATGATTTTGTCTTGAGTTAACTCCAAATGACTTATCCTTCTCTCCTATAGGCCATATTGGCTAGATATTTTCAATTTTTTCTATATATGTTGGCTTTCAATCCATTTTCCACATCCCTTAGACTGGTATAGGAAAACTATAAATAAATTGTAACTTACACCAAAAATAAATAAAGAGAGTTTGTTTGTAGATAATTCATGTGTTTAGTGTGTATTTTTTATTGTTGATTTTCATATAAGTTTGATATATATCTCCTTTTTTAGTTCCTTTCCTCAACTACTACTATGATTTCATCCTTTACAGGTCACTCAAAGAGTTATGAATAAAAACTAAGTTGGTGATTGTTAGTATGTAATGTATTTAATACCTCTATTTCCACATATTCAATTTACAATTTTATTTCAAACCTTCATTTCAAATACTGATGTTTAGGACTAGTTTGAGAGATTTTTGTTGACAAATTATTTTATCTTGATCCATATGTGTGCCTAAGTTTCAAAGTTTACAAAGGATCAATCATTATTCAAGTGGATCACCATCATAGATAGGTTTCATTTTCAATTTATTCCTTACTCTTTTCATCCCAACATCAAATAGGTTTAGTAATTGATCCTAAATTCATATATTTAGAGGAACTAGCCTCATAATTCGAGGTATAATCTAAACATAACTATCCCATAACCTTAGATCATTCTAATTTTAATCTAGATATGAGTCAAATTTTAGTAATCTAATCTTTACTAGGTTCTATTTGGGTTGATAACAGATCTAACATGCTTGATGGGACCACTTATTCATATAAATTGAATCACATATCTACATACCTGAGTACAGTAACAAGTTTTAGGGTGTCATTTTTAGATTTACATATTTTTCATGCCACCAAGAGTGGTTACAAGATCCTCTACAAAATGGAAAGAGAGAGATTTCACTGAGTTATCTTTCCAATCAATAAAGAAGAAGGAAGCATCTTAGTCAAATCCAAAACCCACACCTCATGCTTCCCCTATTGTTTCTCAAACTCCTCCTATTCAAACATATATAATTTATCCAAACATTATTATAAATACCATACTTCCTCATATGATTGTTCATAGGAGACAATCCTTTGTGCCTTTCACTGGTGGTGCCCCCCTGAACATCAATCAATGGGATGATATTCTAGCTTCTGCTCTAAATTCTCTTCCTTATTTTATAGGATGAAATCTAGTGACTCCTATAGAAACATTACATATATAGCTAACCTTTGTTTAGTGGATCATGTGAATCAGGAAAATGTAGTAATGAGGTTGTTATAAACTTCATTCAAAGGCAAAACACTTTAATGGTATAAAGGATTTACACCTGTATCAATTAACAATTGGGATGAATTTAGAGAAGTCATGTGTAAGAACTTGAAGGACAAAAGTGATCATCTTTCATTGGTGGATCAACTTACAATAATCAAGATATTTCCTCATGAATTCATGGTGGATTTTAATTACATATTTTAAAATACCTAGAATAAAATTCTTGTAGTGACCAAGCTTACTCTAAACTACGCATTTATGTACTATCTAAAGGCTCTCAATTCAGATGTGGTTGTGATGATCTAATCCATGGGAGGAAATAATTTACATAAGGAGTTTAAAGTAGTAATCAAGGATGAAAATTTCCTTACACAAGGAATAAAGTTTTCTCTAAGACCACCTATGCCTTTATTTCTAAAGATCTATCCTCCTGCTCTTATTATTGCTCTAGTTGTAGATTCATCATCTTTATTAAATAAAGGGTAATCAGATTGACAAGTTTGGGAAGATAGAGAGTCTTCTCAAATATTATAAAAACAATTTGGTTACAATGGAAATGTAACGAGTTCCACCATGTAGGCCTTACCAAAATTGTAATCATAATTATTAATACAATAGGCTACCCTATTAGTCTAATTAGCAAGGATAAGGGAAATATTATTAATCAAGGCAATACAATCCTAATTCTCTAAAAAATTATAGAGCTATAGTTTCAACTTGAATAAACTATGCTCAATAAGGATAATGGAACAATCGGTGGGATCAAGCAAACATGGCAATGGCTCTAACTAGTAAGAGCTCATAATAGTCTTATATGCAATAGAGTTCAACTCCTCCTCCACATGAAAACTAGTCACCTTCTTATAGAATAAGGAAGCCTCTTTACCACATGGAGACATTTCTTCTTTCACTCAAGAAGTTTTGAATCAATAAGGAGAAGGTAGTAGTAAAGCACTTACTGAAACTACATTTGTTAACTTCCAAGAAGGTGATAATTCATTTGAGCACATGGATATGAATCAAGGACAAAATATGTAAAACGTTGATAATTATATTGCAGCCCATACTATATTCAAGAAAAGGGAAATTGGTGAAGGCTTAGGTCCTAAAAAGGTATCTCCTCTTCTTTCTCATCCACCACAAAAGACCACCATTCAAGATGTGATTCAAAATATATCAAATCATGAAGTACAAGATAAAAAGGGGTAGAATTTGAAGGGCCTTTAAATTCCTTAGCTCACACAACATTTAGGAAGAACTTATACTCCTAAATTGACACCAAGGATATCCACTTTTCCACTTAGTATTATGTATCCAATGAAGAAGGATTTAGTATCAATTTATATGTTGGATAGACTACTAATCCTAGGTCAAAATGAGTTTTTATACGAAGAGCTTTTAAAGCTCAATATCTCTAATAGAAAACCTAAAAGGGAAAGATAAGGTGTTGTTATAAAAAGTTCAAATAAATTTTTTGATCCTAAATCTCCCAAGGTAACTAATCCTCCTCGCTTTTATTTTTATTTTGTCATAAGAGATTATCTGGTTCACAATTGTATGATTGATAGTGGGGCTAGTACCTCTATCATGCCCAAGTTAATAGCTAACAAACTAGGAATTCAATATGAACCCCATAAGAAAGGTGTATTGAAATTATATGGTTCTCATAAAAATATTATAGGTGTTTTAAGATATCTTAAAGTCACACTTGTTGTTTGTTCAAATTTCACCATTACATTAGATGTAGTTTTTGTTGATTTACCTCCTTATTTTGCACTATGAGTATCCAAAGATTTTACTACTAAGATAGGAGGTTAAATTTATTAAGATTGGTCATAAATGGTTTTTATAACTAGGTAAGTAACCAAATTCACTATAAGGTGTGATCCAATTTCTATATTTCACTTAGAACCATCTATGCAAAATATGACAAATGTGAATTGTAGTGTTTTAGAAGAAGATGGAAATACCAGTGATCAAAAACCTTCTAAGTGACTTGAAGGCATACCAGATATACTCCTTGATGAGTGGGATAATGAAAACCATGGATATGATCAATACAAAAGTATTGAATAAATAATTTTTGGTGTTTAATGTATGCATGCAGAAGGTGAATTATTGCTTAGTCTCACTAGCTCAATGTAAGATCAAAGAGAAGTATGGAATTTGTACTTTAATGGATCCAAATCAAAGAATTATAGTGGGCCTGGTGTAATGTTGGTTTACCTCAAAATCAATGGTATTATTCTTGTATTATATTTAGTTTATTTTTACATCAAATACTGTAGAGTATGAGGCTCTTATTCATGGCCTACACTGGGCTAAAAAGAGGGTTATTCAGATTTTGTAGGTGAAATTTGATAGTGAGTTAGTAGTGAAAAAATATAGAGTTTTACAAATGTGAATTGTAGTGTTTTAGAAGAAGATGGAAATACCAGTGATCAAAAACCTTCTAAGTGACTTGAAGGCATACCAGATATACTCCTTGATGAGTGGGCTAATGAAAACCATGGATATGATCAATACAAAAGTATTGAATAAATAATTTTTGGTGTTTAATGTATGCATGAAGAAGGTGAATTATTGCTTAGTCTCACTAGCTCAATGTAAGATCAAAGAGAAGTATGGAATTTGTACTTTAATGGATCCAAATCAAAGAATTATAGTGGGACTGGTGTAATGTTGGTTTACCTCAAAATCAATGGTATTATTCTTGTATTATATTTAGTTTATTTTTACATCAAATACTATAGAGTATGAGGCTCTTATTCATGGCCTACATTGGGCTAAAAAGAGGGTTATTAAGATTTTGTAGGTGAAATTTGATAGTGAGTTAGTAGTGAAAAAATATAGAGTTTTAACTATAGAAAATAATCCTATTCTAAATACCTAAAAATTTAGAGTTTGGGTGTACATGGAAGATTAACATGCATTTGATATTTGCTCCATTCTTAGAGGAGCCAATCAACATGCATATAAACTTGTTGCCGTAAGAGCACAATATGACATTGTGGATCAGCTCAATGACACTAAAAATTAGACCCAAATCAAGGTTGTATGTAGGCCTTTAGTTCCAAATAATTTTTTAATTTGGAAATATTTTTACTATGATAAATAGATAGATTGTTTCTTAAAGAATGAGGTAGAATTTTGCCCAAAAAATCATGATAAATTGTAAAAGCAATAAGAAGATCAGATTATGCAAGTGAGATAAAACAAGATGCCAAAAGGTTTGGTTAATTTATAAATATTTTTTAATGAATATGGTCAGCTAAGAAATGATAAGGTAAGAATTTCTTCCCAGAAAGAACATTATGAGCAAATTTCCATAGTTGAAGGTAAGCACTTCAAGTTGGGAAAAGTTAACACTACTACTTAGAGAGGAGATTTCATTTCATTGTTTAAGGATTTAATGTATTTATTTGATTTTTAATACCATTATTTGAAAGGTTTTGATCACATGTTAGAATAACATACAATTGAACTTGAAGAGGATGCAAAACTAGTAAGATGGAAGTAAAGTCTAATCAACCCCAAGGTTGAAATCATCATGAGAGAAAAAATTAAAAAGATGATTGATAAAATATAATATTTTATATCAAGAATTAAACATGGGTATCAAACATTTTACAAGTGAGTAATAATAATGGAGAGATAAGACTATGTGTAGATTTTAGAGATCTGAATAGAGTGTCACCAAAAGATCACTATCCTCTTCTCTCCATGGATCAAATTTTTCAGAGAGTATTAGGATCACAGAGGTTATATTTAATGGATGGGTACAAATGTTACAACAATATATTGGTGAAATATCAAGACCAATATAAAATATGTTTTCACCACCAAATGGGTTATTTATTCATATTATAGGATGCCTTTTGGACTCTCTAATATTATAGCCACTTTCTAAAGGGAAATGGATGTTGATTTTCATGGTATTTTGAGTGAAATGTTTTTATTTTATCTTGATTAAATTATTTTATTTTAAAAGGAGACTAATTATAATATAACATTCTTTATAATGGTTTTTTTTATAGATGTAGACAATTTGGAGTTTCTTTAAATCCAAATAAGTGCATATTTGTAGTGCACGAGGGAAGACTCATTGGGCATGTTATGTCAAAAGATAAAATTTCCATTAATAGAAAGAGAATATAAGAAATCCTTGATCTATTCTTTCCTAAACATAAAAAATGATTATGGAGCTTCTTCAGAAAGATCAATTTCATGAGAAGGTTCATTCTTAATTTTTTAGAACTTGTAAGGTCACTCACTCAAATGTTGAAGAAACATTAAGAATTCACTTGAAGTAAATAGGGTAAGAGAATATTTGAGGCCTCAAGGAATACATTATCCAATATCCTAATTTTATCAATACATATTTCAATAAGGATTTCTTTATGTATGCTTTTTTACATGTAGTACAATTTCAGCCATGTTGATGCAGTATAATAGTGAAGGTTTGGAGTAGCTCATTGATTTTTTAGTCAAGATTTAGAGTGGTATGAAGAGAAGTATTATTATTTTTTAAATAATTTTCTTAATTTTATAATAGTTTTAAATAAATTTATACATTTGGTTTCAAATAATAATATTTTTATAATGGTAGCTCATCTTAGTGTGAAGGATTTCGTCCTTAAAAGAGACTTAAGTTAAAAGAGAGTTGGATGGGTCACTAAGTGAATGGAATATGAAATTTAATTGAAGGTCACAAATATTTTATGATTTATAGGATTATGTTAACATCTTTAAACATATGTAAAAGAATAAAAAGAGGTGATTTTGACAATTTAGGACACTTAGCATGAAGCTCAAACTACCCCTCCTTTCAGCTGGACACATGACATTGCTAGATTCTTCCAAATACAAGAGTGTCCTATGGGATTAAATACATAAAATATAAAACACTTAAGCTGAAATAAATAACATAATTTATAATTTATGGATTTTTTTTCAAAAAAAATATTAGAGGTATGTTTTTAAGGTGTGTTGAAACTAGTCAAATTGACAAGCTTTTAGAGAAATTTCCTAACAGTCCTTCAAGATACCACTTTTCAGCCAATATTAAAAATAAAAAATTATTAAATATAGTTATTTTTTTCCTAATTTGTTAAATTATACACATACATGGGTTATAAAAAGTGCAAAGTGTGCAATTTTTATAGGGAAATAAAGACTAGCTTTTATGCCATTGAATCCTATTTAGGTTAAGTAGCCCTTAATGTAATGGGTTCTAGACTTCATTGGAATGATTAATCCTCCATAAAGTGATGATAATAAGTGGGTCTTGACATCCACATATTATTTCACCAGGTGGGCGTAGGTAGTTCTATTGAAAGAGGCAAATGAGAACTCAATTCTTGAGTTCTATGATAGTCTAGTCACCTACTTTAGAGTTCCTTCAAATATCATATCAGTAAATTATTTGGCATTAAATAGTATAAATTCATGATAATGGTATATTTATCATGGTATTTATGTGAAATATTCATAAAATTATTATCCTTAAGGTAATAGACTAGCATATTCCACTAACAAGAACCTGATTCAGATCATTAAGAAAACAATGTAAGATAATTAGAGATCATGGTAGTCAAAGTTGAAGAATGAATTATGGGAAGATATAATCAATCCTACAAATTCCATTGGTCATTAACCTTATTTTTTAGTTTATGAAAGAGATCAAAGGTTACCTATCACATTGAAGCTTCTAGTATTAGAGCTTGGACACTAGCTAGAACTTCTATAAAATGATGCAATGGAGGTATGGATGACTGAAATAAGAGAGTTAGAGGAAATAAGAGATGATTCCATGCATACCATGTGGTTAAAATTGAAAAAATAGCTTCATAAAATATATTTTAACAAGGAGACATATTACTCAAATGGGATGAATAATGTGTTACACTAGGTAAGCACTCCAAATTTGATATACTTTGGAGTAAACCTTATACTATCACAAATTATAAGTAAATCAATGATTTACAATTATAAAAAATGAGTAGAGAGAGAAATTACTATTCCTATGAATGGGATGCTACTCAAGTAGTGTTATTGGGAGAGTCACTCCTTTATACATATTCATAGTTTCATTCCTCTAAGTAGACAAGTTGTGCATGCTTCGTTAGTTGTTGTTATGCTTCAGTATTCAATGTATGCAATCAAAAATGCATCATGTCTATAAATAAATATTGGCTTGAAGATGATAAATCATACCTACACTTATGATTTTGAATACATTTGTTAAGTGGTGCCATGACCAATATGTGGATCTTCAAGACTTGATTATGGGATAACTTGTCACAATACACCATTATAGGAAGGGTTCCAAAGCCTACAGTCTAACACAATCATGTAACAACCCTAAAAGAGTCATAGGTTTAATGTTTACACTATTATAATAATAAGAAAGTAAATCTAATCAAGTGCACACCAAAGCTTGTGGCACAACATGAGGGGTTAGTAAAATAATCAAAACATGTATAAGAGAATCTCAATGAAGCTAAGTATGAGTAAGACCCTAATACATGGAACATGGAGAGTAATATTATTCAGCCAATACTTATGCTACTTCTATCTTCTAAAGAAAGGAGAACAAAGTTAGAATATACTTAGCTAATTATGAACCCATTAAGACTCAATCTATCCCTTAGATAATGGGTCTTTGCAAGAGGTTGGTGTGGTTTTTAATGATAACTAAGAAAGGCCAAATAATATAAGACTTGTCCATAAGACTAGATTATCTAAGTAGAAACCCTAACCTAAGACTCCTCAAGTAGAATGGTGGAAGAGCATATTGTAAATAAGTTTGAGTGAATAATAAATCTTGATTTCATATTGAAATAATTATGAAATTATCTTATATTTATTGGTGGATCTCACCCTAAATCCTTCCAAATATGTCGATCATACGGGGTCGACCTAGTCGACCCTATATGTTTTCAAGGGATAAATCACTAGGTCCCAAGATAGGTTAGCCAAAGGGATGATGAAAATACAAGTGAAAAATACCCTAAATAGTATATGTTTAACCTATTTGATGCTATATAATTATTAAGGGTTGAAAACTATATATGGTTGATGTAGTTGAGCTAGTACAGTCAACTAGCTAAAGCGGATTAAGGTGAGGGAAAGAAGGATGGAAAGAGGAAAATATTGGAGGAGTGTGAAAGGGAGGATTAATATATTATGTAATGGTTTTAAGATCTAGTTGGATTTATAATTATGTGTCAATAAGGTATAATAATCTTACAAAGCACCAAAGGTATGCCCACCCATTTTTTGGTGTACCCTTTAGGGCATGCACTCAGAGAGATTAAATCTCAATGGGTTCCTAAATGATGTAAAGTGTTAGTAATTGATAAAAAATTGAAAATAGTATGTGTATATATATTCCCTACTTGAATCTCATCATGTGTCACTGAGGTACAATAGGGGATGGTGCTTTGAGAAAGAACATATAGACTCACAACGCTGATGCTAAAAAAAGTTTCAATTTTTTAAAGAAAAAGTAACTAAAAGTAAAAGACTAAAAAGTAAATAACTAAAAAGGAAATGTAATGTGTACCTTAACTTACCTTTATTCTGGGATAGTTATCTACTATGTTGTTAGTTTTGATTGTGTAGGGTGCAAAGACTACTTTTGACAAACCCAAGAATACAAAACTATAGAGAAAAACCAAATAAATTCAAGAAAATCCAAGATAGATGGTACTATGAGGATGGGATGTACTTGGGAAATTTGGAAAGTTTGGGTGATATTTTTTATTATAGACAAAATGAGCAAGTCAAATAATAAGAGTAAATCAGGGAACTAAAAAGCCAAGGCTACTAAAAGACTAAAAAACTCAAACAATTTATATTTAGATAAGAAAGTCAAACTCACCAAGTCAAACCAGGGATACATGTCAAACGGGATGGTAATAAAAAAATCAATAGTAAAATAAGATATAAAAAGGTAAAAAAACATTGATGAGTGAGCAATAATAATCCTTATCTCACTCAACAATGGAAAAAAGTGCATAAAAAGTGAAAACAACATTGTTGAGTGAGAAGTAACAAGCCAACCTCACTCAACAATGGAAAAAGGGTACGAACTCAGGGGTCTATAACAACAAGATAGTACAACAATGACAAATGGTAAAATGAAAGTAAGATAAGTCTAAAAATTTAAATTCATGGTGAAAAGGAAAGAAGTAATCCATGGTTTCTCAAACATGTTGTTTCACTCTAAGGATAGATAAAACTAAAACAAAGTAGTGCTAGCATGTTTTTCACAGATGAAGAAGAAGTAAAGAAGAAGTGAAAACATATTTGGAATCATAATTTGTCTATCAAGGGGGGAAATGAAATAGGTGGAGGAGATAATAAAGGTAAAAAATAAGGTAGAGGAACTCTTTATCGAAGTGAAGACACTAAAATAAGGTATGTCAAAACAAGATGAATTTTGACCTTAAGGACTTTGAAGAAATTATCTTAGGCACACACATCTTGGGTAAATAAATGAAGTATATGGATCATCCAATGAAGGCTATATACATGAAAAGTAAAATATACCTATCTCCCCACAACATGTTCCCCATTCCTTAAGACCCCTTATAAAGCCATTGATCTACTATGAAGATTGGGTACTTACATGAGAAAGTAGGTAGTACCATAGAGTATGTTGAATTCCCATATTCCAATATTATGGCCTACCACACCCCAAAGAACCTTAGCTCTATGTGAGGCCAACTATGCAGTTTAAGCTTTGATTGAAGATATGAGATGTACTTGTAATCAAAACCTTTGGTGTGTTGTTGACTTTTTAGATTTGTATTTTGCCTTCTAGATATCATTACCTTTTGATTAAAATGATCTAGAATTTAACTTTATTAATGGATTTTTCTATTCCTCTTCCATACAAATTTGGAAAACCAAACATGGGTTCTAAAGATGAATTTCATTTGAATACTTAGGACAAGGTTGTTAAGAGAGATAACTTCAAAGATCATGGGGTTTTAGAGTCTCATAAATTTAGGTAAAATAAAAGTTTTATCTTAACTTTGAATTTGTTTTATCTAATGCAGAGTGAAAGAAAGGGTAAATCAAGAGGAATAACACATGGAAAATTTTGAATTAATTTAAATTTCAAAAAATGTGACAAAGGGAAAAAAAGGATACAATTATAATAAAGTTTGATTCCTTATCATAGGAATGAGGGAAATGGGGGGAAACATGCTAACATAGATTATTGTGAAAATTCCATCTAATAAAAGAAGAAAAAGCTAAATTTTAAAAACAAAGATGTAAAAAGATTTTCTTATAAAAGGAATGATAAGATGGTAATTTTATGAGGAGGGTTAGGTATTATCCATGGTCTTACACTACAACTTCATAAAATAGAAACCCATGACAATACCAACAAGTAAATGAAAGATAAATTAAGGTAAGAAAAAAGATGGTAGTTTTGTGAGAAATGTCAGGTCTTATCCATGGTCTTACAAAGAAACTAAAAAAATAAAAACCCAAGGGGTTTCAAAAGAGAAAATGTAGGAATATAAAGAAGCCCTTGGTACATCAAGAATCCAAAAGACCAAAAGGGAGGACTAAAGGTTTTTAAAAGTAAGGAACATGTTTTAGAGGGAGAGACCCATATAAGTAACCTATAAAAAGTGTTAGATATATGTAGATAAAAATAGTGAAAATAAGGAAATGTTTAGGAAAAGTACTTTTTGAGGAATTGTGCATTGATGGGATCTTTTAAAACATGGCATTCATTGGTTTGAAGGTAGTAGGTGCTTAGACAAAGAATATCTTTGACTAAATAAGGGCCCCACCATTTTTGGGAATATTTACTTTATTTTTCATGGGTGTAGTCTAATTTAAGGACAAGATCACCAACATTAAATGTGTGGACTTTAACACATTTATTATGTTGTCTAGAAATGTGAGACTTGTATTGACAGTTACGCTGTAAGGCAAAAATATGATGTTCATCAAGTAGATCAAGGGCATGAAGACAATATTCATGTAATTATTCATCAATAATAATATCATGAAGAGATATATAAAGAGAGGGAAGATCAATCTCTAAAGGAAGAACTAACTCAGAACCATAGACTAATGAGAATGGAGTTGCCCCAGTGGCAGTGCGTAGGCTAGTCCAATAGGCCTAAATAGTAGGGTAAAGATGAAGATGCTAATCTATGAGGGTTTCAAGAATTATCTTTTGGAGGATTTTGTTGATAATTTTTTTAGTGGCCTCAAATTGACCATTACATTATGGATGATAAAGCATGAAAATTTTATGATTGATCTTGAGTTTATTACAAAGTTATTTAACATGTTTGTTTTTGAAATTAACACCATTATCTAAAATGATGGTATGGGGAGCACCAAAGTAGAAAATGATTTGATCAAGAATAAATTTATAAATGGTAGTATTGGTGAAATTAACACAAGGCATGGATTCTACCCATTTGGTAAAATATTTAGTAGTGGTGATGATAAAGACATGCCCATCTTAGGAGCAAGGTAGTTATCCAATGAGATCAAATACTCATACAAAAACTAGCTAAAGAGATTTGATAGTTTGAATTTTAATTATAGGTGAATGGATTAGATCATCATGAAGTTGGAAAGCATTACACATTTTACCATATTCAATTGCATTCTTTTCAAGAGTAGGCCAAAAGTAACCCATATGTAAGCATTTTTGGACTGTAGCATGTCCACTACAGTGGCCACTACAAATGCCCCCATGTTCTTGTTCAAGAAAAGGAGGGACCTCATATTTTAAAACATAATGGATTAAGGTACCTTCAACATTTTAATAATAAAGGATGTTGTGTCAAAATACATGTTTGAAAATTGTTTATGAATACGTGTCTTTTCACAAGAGTTTAGGTTAGGAGGATAAATTTGATGTTATAAGAATTTAATGATGTCTTGGTACTACAAGCTTTGTCTAATGGTAATATCTTTGATATGATAGATAAGAGAATCTAGTGGTTGAGTATAAGATGGATATTTTCTTATTTGTATAAGAAAAGTAAGATCAGAAAGGACTTGATGTGGATGAAAAATAGAGGCTAAAGAGGCAATAGAATCAGTAATGGTATTTTGATCTCTAAAATAAATCTCAATAGTGAAAGAGATGAAATTCTTAGTAAGATTAGTTGAAATTTGATGATATGTGATGAGGTTCTCACCTTTACATTGATAATCACCACTAAATTAGTAGCAAATAAGCTGAGAGTCACCTAAAGCATGAAGGTATTGAATGTCTAAGTCAAGATCAGTTCACATGACTAAAATTAGAGATTCTTATTCAACCATATTATTGGTGACATCAAAGGTGAAGTGAAAACCTAAAATAATGATCTTTCTAAGAGGACTTGTGAGAATGTAATCTACCCCAACTCTTTGAAGCCATTTAACACCATTAAAGTGAAGGGTCCAAGTATCCTCATGTAGTTTGATAGTGATTTTAGAAAGCTTTTTGATAAATAATTTTGGTTTAGTAGTACCAAAGGGAGTAATGGATTCATCAATATTATTGAGTTCAATATCGGTGGTAAAGCTATGGAAATAATCTTTGAGAGAAATATCTTGATTAAGACCTTCAATATAAAGGATATTATCATCTAGTAGATTATTTTGAAGAGAAGAAATGGCTAATATTGTAGCTATGAAAAGTTGATTAGCTATGATTTTACCTTTGATATCTTTCTAAGTGATGATGAGAATATCAAATTCCATAAGGAGGAGCATTCATTTACCAATTATATCTCCAAGAAGAAATGATTTAGAGAAAAAATTATGAGGGGGGTTGGAATGAATAATGACATAAGTAGTTTAGTAAATCATATAGTGGTGAAGCTTTTCAATTGATAAATATATTTCAAGGAAATCATACTCAATTTTGGTATAATATGTTTTATAATTGATGAGGACTTAGCTAATGTAGTAGATAGCATACTCTCTTCTCTTATCATCTTGTTGGAAAGGATTACCCCAACTGAAATAGGTGTGGAATAAGTATATAAAATCAAAGGTTCATCATTGGAAGGAGGAAAAAGTGTAGGTGGATTAAGCAATGACACTTTCATATTATCAAAGGCTTTTTGACATGATATATCCATTATAAAGTAGTACCTTTCTTGAGAAGTGAATTGATGGAGTGAATTCAATATGCCATTTTGGGGATGAATCATCTAATTTACCCATGTTTGCCTAAATAAGTTTGAATGCTAGAAATATAATGAGGAATGGTCATGTTGATGATAACACTAATTTTTTTAGGGTAAATATCGATGCCATGGAAAAAGACTAATAATCCTAATAATTTTCTAGATGTGATTCCAAAGACACATTTGTAAGGATTAAGCTTAACATTATATTTAAGGAGATGATCAAAGATCATATGTAGATTAGAAAGATGATTCTTACGATTTTTAGATTTAGAAATGTGGTCATCTACATAGGTTTCAAAAAATTTGTGAATGAGATCATGAAAGATGTGAGTCATCACTCATTAGTAAGTGTCTCTAGCATTTTTGAGGCTGAAGGGCATTTTTACATACAAATAGGTGCCCCATTCCATGGAAAAATTAGTCTTGTATTGGTCCTTAGGAGAGATATGAATCTAATTATATCCCAAGAAGCCATCCATAAGAGATAAAATTTCATAACCAATCATGGAATCAATAATGGAATATATTGAAGGTAAAGTTAAGTTGTCCTTGGGACAAGAAAGATTAAAATTAAAGAAAGAAATACAAATGCAAATGACCATAGTGGCCTTCTTCCAAATGGGAACAATGTTAGAAAACCATTCATAATAATCCACTAGTTTAATAAATTTAGCATCAAGTAATTTGATGAAATCCTTATGACATAAAGTTGAAACTTCAAGTGGATTTTTTTATGATGCAAAGGCTTAGCATCAAGATAAGTAATTATATTATGCACCATAATGACAAGGTAAATTCTAGGCATGTCCTTGTAGGACCAAGCAAAAGTGTTACAATATTTGTCAAATAATGAGCTAAAATCATCATGTTTCATAGGTGAGAGCTCATGAGAGACATTAATTGGTCGAGGATAAGATGGAGTACCATATTTGATGTGAGTGGTTTTTTAATAGGCATGGAATTGTCATCTTGAAAGTGGTATGGTGTATTAGGTAAGGCATAAATTGTCTTTGTTTTAGGATCAATGCTAGAAATAAAGTTTTTTAAGTAAGGAGTTTTAGTTTTAAAATTTCCAAGTTTATGATGCTACCAAGGGAGTTGGTGTTCTTAGGCATAAAATAACTAAAGGATAGCTTTGTCACTAGGCAAGGTAGGAAGAGGAACATAATACTTGACATCTACTTCAAGATCTACAATTTGATTTGCATGGTGATCATACTCAGAATGTATCTAACAAACATTGGTTACCTTGGTATCTAGTGTAATTTCAAGAGTAAAAGAAGTAGATGGATTAGAAAGAGTTTTAATATCAATGCTTTCAATGATGATAAAAGGATTAAATTCAATGATTGGATGAATAAGTGGTAAAAGAGATGTAGAAATTTCTAGAGATTCAAAAGGCATATTATGCTCTACCACCCAAGGAGTATTGATAAAAGGAGGATTGGTAGGAAGCACATGACCCTTAGGATCTAAGACATGACCAAAAAAATGGTATTAACATCATAATTAAAAGCATGAATTTGAGATAAGTTTTTTTGATAATGCTAGACATCCAAATCTCTAGATTGAGCCTGGGCCATGATATAGTTATCATCATATGTTGGATAGATTTTATATGCTTGAGAATCAGGGGGATTTTTAAAGGGTGAAATCTCAATATTACTGAATGTATGAGGATACATGATGAGAGGATATTGAAATAATTTTTACAATCCAAAATCATTACAAGTGAATGAATCTTTAGGTAAAGAAGGTTCCTAATCATTTCACAGAGGGGGGAAAATTATAATATCATCAATAAGAGGAATAGTATGATCCCTGGGTAATAGAGAAGGAGGAAGCCATTACAAAATGTAGGGAAGTAACTTAATAGTATTACAAGTATTTTATAAATCATTGGGCTCATCATCAACATAATCAACAAGATTAACTTGTAAATCAGGATTCATGTTGATGAACTTGGGTAAAGGAGCACTATTGATTATAAGAATGGTAAGAATATGATATTGTGATTTTTTATTAGGAAGTTGAATGCTGGATGGGTTGGGTTCATCTTCATTCTTATACTGTTTTCCATTATGTAAGAATTTAATACACTAAATACAAGAAGAAGCAATGGCCCTCATTTGATGAATCTATGGATGACCAAGGAGTATGTTGTAAGATATGGGTAAGTTAATAATCTTAGTTCGAACAATCTTAGGTCCAATGGTTAATAAAATCCAAATACAACAAAGTGGCTTTTGATTAGTCTTATCAAAATTGTGATAAGTAAGATGAGTTTTCATGAGATGATATTTGTTATAATTGAGTTGTTGGATGAGCCATGAAGATGTCACATTAATAAAATAACCTTCATCAATTATAAATTTATGGATAAAGGTGATATTAATGGATACTTTGATAAAAAGTGGTGGATCATCAGCATGAAAGAGAATTTCATCATCATCATTGATCATGTCCTCTTCAAGGAATTCAATAGAAGGTTTGGAAGAAGGAAACATAGTTTCAATGGTGTTTACTTTGGTAGGTTGAGATTAAATATAAGGTGGTTCTTCATCTATGGAAGAAGGATCTTCAATTTCTTGGAGTTGTTGCATAAGTAACTTATGATGATAGGGAGAAGTATGAACCAACTCCATAAGTGGAATCTTACAAGGCATGGAGTTGATTTCTTCAAGAAAGTTCCAATGAGACTTAGAAGAACCGGCATGAGGTTTATGAGGTAAATTAGTTTTTGGAGGAATAGTTGTATATGGAGGATCGAAGGAGGAGATGGTTCTTCTTGAGCTTCCAAGGGAGAATTAGTGGTGGTTGTATTTTTAAGAAAATTTTCATTCAAAGATGGTGTTATGTGCCTAGGGATATAATATATTAATGTATATGGGTTGATGGAGATGTTGACATGTGGTACACATCCCCTTAGTTATTTATATGGGTTGAATATATTAGGATAATGGAGTAACTTTTGGAATTAGTGCATTGGTTAATGGTCGGCCTACATTGGGATTAAGAAGTTACCCATCCATTATTAGTTAGATATAGGTCTATATAAAGGAGATGATTATATGAAGGGGATGTGTGCCACATGTTAGCATCTCTACCAACCCATATACATTAATATTTCACATCCCTTTATACATAGAAAATGGCTTCTTAGGCTTGGTAACATGATCTTTATGAGCCAGTTTATGATGCTAATTAACCTTATAAATATTGACATGTTGAGAATTGTTAAAATATTTATCATAATTAGTATCAATGGCACAACTATCCTTGGTATTTGATTGATTATTGGAATAATATTTTTATCTATTTGAAGGAGAAACTTTGGAAGTTTATCATTTTTGAAAAGCAATAGTGTATTGTTGATGATGAAGATTGATCATATCTTCATGATTAAATGAATCACCAAGCATATAAGAGGCAACAAATTTAGTAAGCCCTCTACAAGATTCATGATAATGCCTAATATTGACATGAAACCAACAAAATAGATCTGGGTCATACCACTTAGGAGGAGAATTGGGATATATGAAAGGTTTTGATGGAGGCAAAAATGTTTCATTTATTGAACTGAAATAGGTGTATGAGAAGGTGAAGGAACATCAATTTTATAAACTCCTAGTTTTATTTGCAGAGTATTATTAGCGATGGAATTAGATGTTTGGAAATATCCTTTAGGAATTTTAGGATTAGGTTTGAATTGATTTATGAAAAAGTCTTGACATTGAGCTTGATCAAGAGCTTCATTAAGTGTTTGGGGAACAAATGTTCGAACCTTATATTGAAGAGTGGGAGTTAAAGTAGTAATAAAGAGTTTGAATAAGTTATCATTAATCATGTTGTGGTCAGCTTTATGATCTAAATATTTTCATCTTTTGATAAATTCATAAACTAATTCAATGGGATATTTCTTAGTATTGATAAAGTGGCTAAGACAATTTTTGAGAAGATCATTACATTGAAACTCTTTAACCGAAGGATTAACCAAATATTCAAGTTACCAAATAGAATGTTGGGGAAGTTGATTATACCATTATAATACATCACTAGTGAAATTTTTCACTAATATTTTAGATATGGTGAAGGTACTAGTTTGGATCAACTATTAATAAAGGTTGTCAAAGGCTTTGAGAAAAGAGGCAGGGTATTTAGTCCCATCATACTTGGTAGTTGGAGATATGTTACCAATATCAATGGATAAAATGAAAGGAGTTAAAGGCTCATTTTGAATGTTTTGAAGCATCTTGTTATTCATTATGGGTTTCAGAATAATATTTCTTGAGGTAACCTAATGAGGTGGAGGAATGTAATTAATATTAGCTTGAGGATGCATAGTTGGAGGTTGATTAGCCACATTGATTAAATGTTGTTGAATTTTCATCATTTGGTTGGTGGTAGAATTTTGAACTATGTTCATTTGTTGGATAACTTGGGATAAAATTTGAGTTGTATTAGGAGGTGGATTGGTGTTGTTAGGAGCACTCCCCAAATTGGTGTTAGGGAGAGGATTACTAGAAGAAGGATTATTAGTGGGATTATTAAATGAAGTTGTATCAATTACTCCCACATTAGTTTGAATATTTTTAAGATGAGAAGCTTATTGGTAAGTAATGAAAGGATTAGATCCATCAAATTCATCTTGATGTGTTATTTTCAACATATTTCTATTCATAGATGAAGAAGGATAAGAGGTACCCCAAGAGTGACGGTGATCTTGGGAGGAAAAGAGAGGAAGAAATAAACATCCCATATAGTATTTAAATTAATTCAAGCTATCCAAGAAGATTCTAATATTAGATTTAATTATTACTGAAGAGGAATGAAAAAAATACAAAGAAGGAGCAAGAGAGAACTAAATTGATAAATAAGGAAGGCAAAAAGTAGTATAGGGTCAACTGGGTCAACCTAGCATAAAAAATAAGGCCTATAAATAGAACAAAGTCAATTAAGTTGACCTAATATAATGAACAAAAGCTAAAAAAGATATAGGGTTGACTTGGTTAACCCAATAGAGCAGATATGGAAAGTTAAGAAGCTTATGATAGGTTTTGAAATGAATCAAGATAACTTTTTTTAAGCAATCTAAAAGTAAATGACAAAAAGGAAACAAATAGTCAATTGGATTAACATTAGACAATCTAATTGAAGTAGACACCATAAAACCTTGCACAAATGCTGGCTAATGCAAGTTTTTTCAATACAAAATATAATTAAGCAAAGAGCAAGAAATCAACATGGAAAGTAAAATCTAGTTAATTGGTCAAAATAAATGTTTATTATATTATTAAGATATGATTTTAAATGTAATGGGAAGTTGGATGTAAACAAGGAACTAGAATGGTAATCTAAAGATGGTTTTAAGTAGTTTGGGTTGGAAGGGACTATAGTGGAAATGATATAGGTTTGGTATTAGGGCCCACCCCTTCACTTCACACACTATAATGATAAGGGTGTTTTATGCTTAGATAGAATATACCATTATCCATGCTTTATACTTGACCAAAGTATCAAGCTGGCCTCCTCCTTGGTGATGAAATCCAAGTAGGTTAGCTTTGGGTAGACAAATGTTAAAATGCTTGTTTAGATTTTGTAATTTGGTTATGTGTGCATAAAATATAAAATAGTGAAACTAACTAATTAATTGAAAACCACCTAATTAACCTATGCGATCTATTATATGCATGCAAGTAATAAAAAAAGAAAGTGTGAACTAATTACTAGAATATAATGTTAATTCACACATTGAAATAAGGTACAATGTTGATATAGTCAGTAGTGTATAAAAAATGTACATAATAGGGTTGATAGGGTCGATCTTATACTATAGAAGCAAGGTTTGAAAATGAATAGGGCCAATAGTGTCAACCTAGTTATACAAACAACAAATAGAAAATAAAACTAGGTTGATAGGGTCGATCCAGTTGATTTTGAAAAAGTAGTTTTAAAGACTAAAAAATATGAAATGAAACACTATAAATAAAGAGATAGAGAGATGGAAAGGAGCCTTGGTGGATCAGAGATGCATAAAATGAATATTATTGTTCAAGAACATTGATATATTATTACAAATTTTGCTAACTAGGTTGATTAAGATTTACAAAAACTTGATACTAACTGCTTGAAAACGTATAGGGTTGATTGGGTTGACCTAGTATGTTGAACCTAATGTTTGAAAAACTACAAGGTTGATTGATTTGATCTGATAGCCTATACCTAAAATCTTGCATACAAAAGTTTGATACTAGGTAGACAAAGTTGATCCATTATGGAAAATATATGATAAATGTAATGATAAAAGAATGAAGGAAATGAAATAAGGTAAACAAATCTTGCAAGGGTTAGTTCAAATCAAGTTCACTAGAATGTATGCAATCAAAAATACATCATGTCTATAAATCAATCCTAACTAAAATATGAAAGAGCACACCTACACTTTTGATTGGGAATACATTTGTTAAGTGGGGACATGACCAATATGGAGATCTACTAGAACTAATTAGGGGATCACTTATCAAAATAAAACATGGAATGAAGGATTCCAAAGCTTAAAATCTAACACAATCATGCAACAACCCTAAAAGAGTCCTAGGTTTAATGTTTAATCTATTATAATAACAAGAAAGTAAATAATCTAGTGCACACTAAAGCTTGTGGCACAACATGAGGGTTCAGTAAAATAATTGAAACATGTATAGGAGAATCTCAATTAAGATAAGTATGAGTAAGACCCTAATACATGGATTATGGAGATTAATGTTATTTGAGCCAATACTTATGCTACTTATATCTACTAAAGAGAGGAGAATAAAGTTAGAATATACTTACCTGAATGTGAATCCATTGAGACTCAATCTCTTCATTAGATAATGAGGATTCATAAGACATTTTTGTGGTTTGTGATGATAACTAAGAAAGGATAAAACATCCAAGACTTATCCACAATACTAGATTATCTAAGTAGACACCCTAAGCTAAGACTCCTCAAGTAGAATGGTGGAAGAGCAAATTGTAAAAAAGTGTGATAAAATAATAAATAGTGATTTCATATTGAAATAATGATGAAATTATCTTATATTTATAGGTGGATATCACCCTAAATCCTTATGAATATGATGGTTTTATAGGGTTGAAATAGTCAACCCTATATGTTTTTGAGGGATAAATCACTAGGTCTTGAGCTAGGTCAGCTGAAGGAATGAAAAAAATCCAAGTGAAAAATACCCTAAATAGTACAAAGTTGACCCAATCTACCCTATATAGATATCAAAGGCTAAAAACTATACAGTTTCAACCCAGTCGACCTAGTACAATTAACTAGCTAATGTGGATAAAAGTGAGGAAAAGAGGGATGGAAAGAGGGAAAGACTGGAGGAGTGTGAAATGGAAGAGTAATAGCTTAGGTAATTGTTTTAATATCTAGTTTGATTGGTAATAATGTGTAAATAAGGGACAAAAATCCTATGAAGCACCAAAGGTCTACTTACCCCTTTCCTAGTGCACCCTTTAGGTAGTGCACTCAAAGAGATTAATTATTAATGGGTTCTTATAAGATTTAAAGCATCAGTAATTGATAAAAATTTGAAAATATTATGTGTATATAGTTATTTATTGTTTCCACTTTTTTTTTTGTCTATCTCTTTATTTTTTTAGAGTTTGCTAGTTTTTCCTAGTTTTTGGGTGTAGTCCAAGTCTGATATAGTCCAGAGATTCTACATTATCTTGACCAGTAGGCTGGTCAACCCATTTTAGTCATCATAAATTTTATTAATTTGGCCTATCAAGTCCAAATACTAACCCCTATAATCTGAAACTTTCCAATATCTTATCAATAGTCTCTTCAAGGTGGTCAAATAGGTGTATTTTGGCCTAAAAAATTAGTTTTGGTCTTTAAAATGTCAAAATTAGAGTCAAAAGATCATTAAAATATCCAAAATACCTTTAATTATATTAAAATACATCAATTTTACCTTACTCCAAAGTTTCAAAATAAAAAAGGTGTTTAAATGCAATTTTAAGTCAAAAAAGAACTATTTTCTAACTCCTACATGCCAAATTAGGCTTACCAAAGCATGAAAAAGGCTAAATTTTGTTTATTTAATGCTAAATTGCTTGTAATTATTCTATTATATTCTAATTCTAGTGGTGAAGCTTGTATAAAATCAATGAAACTTTGATTGATTTATTCCATAGCAAAGAAGTGAATTTATACAAGGAATAAACAGTTAGAAAAAGTGACACCTATGCACCATTACAAAACTAAAATACCTAACTAAACTACACTTAAATAAAACTAAAAAATTTAATACTAAACCATTTATGTTAACATTCCCAACTTTATTACATTTTTTTTACAAATATCACCTTGAAATAGATCAAATTTCACCTTGCCAAGAGACTTGGTGAGTATATCTGCTATCTATAAATATGTTGAGCAGTATTAGAGCTGAATATGGTGGTTCAAAACTTGTTCTCTGATGTAATGAAATTGAAACTAAATGTGTTTGGTTTATTCATGAGAAAATGGATTCTTAACAAGCTTCAACACACCTTGATTATTGCAAAATAGAATTGGTAGCTGATTTTTAGGAATCTCCATATCAAAAAAAATATGATATATTCATATTGCTTCACACATAGATCCTCATGTGTCACAATACTCTACTTCCATAGATGAGAGAGTAACTATTGAATACTTTTTGCTAATCCACAAAATGGGTCCAGATCTGAGATGAAAAATGTATCATGAAGTAGATTTTCTATCATCAATAGATCCAACATAGTCTAAGTCGGTGTACCCCTACAAGAAGAACTTACTATTCTTCTTAAATTCCAAACCATACTCAAGTGTGCCTCATACATATCTAAAAACATGTTTTTCTACAACCTAGTGACATTTCTTTGGATCTTGCATAAATATGGAAAGATAACTCTCAATAAAACATATATCTGGCTTGGTGTAGGTTAAGTAGATGAGACTCCCAACAATCTATCTATAGAGAGTTACATCCACTTGAGGGGAATCCTAGAAATGAGAGAGTTTTAAAGCTTTCTTCATTGGTGTTGAAATAGGTTTATAGTCTAACATTATATACTTTTCTAAGAGTGCTTGGCATATTTCATTTGGGAGATAAAGATGTGATTCTATTTTTACCATATCTCCAAGCCAAGACAATAATGTAGTAGCCACAAATTAGTCATATTAAAGGATTTATTTAGGTCATTATTTACTATATCAATAAGATCAACTAAACTACCAATGATCACAAGATCATCCACATATAAGACAAGAATGACAATATCTATACCAACCTTCTTGATATACAAATTAGAATCAGAGGGGCTATGAATGAAACCATGAAATAATAAGTGATCATATATTTTTATGTACCATGCCTGAGGGGCTTGTTTAAGTCCATAAAGAGACTTAACTAAAAGTCATACCTTATGTGGATGTTTGTCATCAATGAAACCTTATGGTTGGGTCATGTATACTTCTTTTATATCAGCATTCAGGAAAGCACTCTTGATGTCCATCTACTAAATTTTCCATCCATATTATGCTTACAGTGCACAAATTTTTTGATGGACTTGATATTCATAGTGGGTGTAATGGTCTCCTCATTATCAATGCTCTCTTGCTAAGAATAACCCTTTTCAATAAGTCATGCTTTATGTTTATGGATGGATCCATCTACCTTGTACTTTGTTTTAAAGATCTAGTCAGCAATGGATTTCTTCCCTATAAGTAGATAAACAAGTTCCCATGTTCCATTCTTGATGAGGGCATCATATTTTGCATCCATATCTTTCTTCTAATTGGGTTAACTTAAGGCCTCTCAAACTGTCTATGGTTCAGTGTTGTCAACCACTGAACTCATGAGTGTAAGATTGACTTCATCTCTCACCTATCTTCTTGTTTGAACTCTTGATGAAGTGTCTAGAAGAGAGTTTAGGTGTGAGTCCTTGATTATGGAATCTATCCATTTAGGATGTCATTGTGGCTATTTATGAAGAATTTCCCTATAGATTACCAAGATTAATGAACAATTCTCCTTCTTATAGCTCACCTTCTTCATGATCATCATCTAACTATGGGAAAAGTCTATGAGAGGTGGTCTTTTCTATCTCCTTTTGTGATAATGAGTCAAATGATGAATAATCATAGACCACATGATGACTTTCATAAATATTCTTCATCTCAAGATCCATGACATAGTTGCTTTGTAGGTAGTGCTATACCCCAAGAAAATACACTAGAGGGTCTTTGGTTTAATCTTCTTCCTCTTCTTATCTGAAAAAATAATATAAGAAGTATAACCAAATACTCAAAGATGATAAATATATGGTTTGAAACCACTCCATACCTCTTCTAGTGTCTTGTCTAGCAATATCTTTGTTGGTGTTCTATTAAGAAGATAGATAGTTATATGTACTTATTCTACGCAGAATTGTGTAGTCAACTTTATAGTGGATATCATGCAATGAGCCATCTCCATGACTAAAAAAATTAATCATTCTACTATTCTATTATTCTAAGGCATGTAGGGAGTAATAAGGTGTTTTTTGATGTTGTGTTTCTTTAGAAATGTTGAGAACTCTTTTGATGTGAATTCTCCCCTTGATCTAATTGGAGGAGTTGAAGTTTATTCTTAGACTATGTAACAATACATTGATAGAAGGTCTTGAAATGTTCAAGAGCTTCACTCTTCTTTTTGAGAAAGAACACCCAAGTCTTGTAAGAAAAGTCAATAAATAACTAAAATTACCTAACTCCTTAATGGGATGTTGGCATGGTTCCACATAGATCAGTATGCACCATGACAAATCATTCCTTGGCATGTGAGGAACTAAGCTCAAACATAACCTAATGTTGTTTACTTGCAAGAAAACTAGAACATATTGTCAAAGAATGGGAAGGCTAAGTAATTCCACATACCATTTCCTTATAACTAAGTTAGAAGAGAGAACTAGTAGATAGATGCTCATAGTGGTAGTGTCAAAGTGTAGTGGATTCTACTATAGAGGTAGCGAGTGTAACTTCATTACTTGAAATTGCATTTAAGGCAAATAATCAATCCTTCAATAAGCCTTTAGCAATAACTTGACATTTTCAAGAAATGAGACATGATTTGATGCCTTATTAGACTAGAAACTCTACTTCTATCTTATGATTCAATAGTTGATTGATAGATAAGAGATTCACTATCAAACTAGGGACATAAAGTACCTTTGTGAGAATATGTCTTATCTTGAGAGGAATGATTACATGCCCAATTCCTTCTACAAAATACACTTTATCATCATTGATTCAAACTCAATCTCTAGTTAGATGAGTTGTTAGTGAATCAAAGTGTTCCTTACATCTAGTCATGTGCTTGATGCACTAGATTCTATTAACCAAACTTTGCTCACTACTATTAAGGTTTGGGAGACTAGTACAAGATCATCATGGGCTCCATATGGTACTTCTACTGCTTCATCATTAGATGCATTTTCCTCTTGATTTTTTTCTTCTACATACCGTTTATACTTCCATTATCAAGGATGTCTTTTATATTTCTTTGAATCTTCTTTAATGAAAGATCCCTCTTGACTGGATTAGCCTTGAGCCAAGGTATTATACTAGAAATTATTAATATCTTGTGTGTGGGTCTTGCAAATGTAACACCATCACTTCAACTTCTCTATCTTTTGATATTTTTTATGTTATTATAGCTACTTATGAGGTCCTTTCTTGAATTTTGGACCCCATTGCTTGGAGATCAAGACTTTGTCCTCAAATTATTCATACATAAACTATATTACTTCCTCTTGTTGAAGCAAATTGACCAATTTTTTGAATGACACCATTTACTTGGTAATGTTGAGTGTCATAATGAACTTAAAAAACTAAGATGGGAGAGATGTCAATGTGATTAGAACCAACATCTTGTCCTTGATCTTTTCTCCTAGTGTAACAAGTTCTACTTACAGTTTTGCAACCTAGCATAAGAACTCTTCAACTTTTTCATCTGATTTCATACTGACTGTATGAAGAAGTGATTACAAATGTAAAATTTTGGTCTAGTTTTTCACCTCATAAATTATGGAAAAAATTTCCCATTCCTCTTTCGATGTCTATGTATTACAAACATGTAGTTGAATTTCATTAGTAATATTAAGAGTTATCAACATGAGTGCTTTTGCATCTAACTTATCAAACTTCTTTTGCTCATCTAGTATGATAAGATGGGTCACTATTACAATGACGATGCCCCATAATTATTGAAATTAAATAGTCATTCACATCTTCATCTTCTCAGTATCAAAAATTTTCCCTTTCAAGAGCTAGGCATCTGAAAATGTTAACTTCAGTGCAGACATGGTTTTCTGTTTCCTTACCTTATTTTTGCAAGAAAATTACAAGTAAAATAAGATATATTTCTTCAAAGCTTCAAAATTTATATATTTGAAATGTACCTTGTAGAGTTTTGTTGCCTCATTCTTTAATTTAGTAAGTGAGCTTTTATTTCCTATAGTTGTCATTTTTAGCACTACAAATACTCCTTATAGTCACCACTCTCCTTCAGGTGTATGTAAACATAACAGTAATTTATTCTGTGCTTTTTTTCAGACTTCTTGGCCACTCAGTGACTTCTAGTGATCAATTATACTACACCTTTTAAGAATGAATGTAAAGAGTGTCAATCAAGATTTGGAAGTTTTCTTTCCCACTTCTTTAATTTCCTATGGAAAAGTACATCTAAGTTGATAGCCTTTCCACTTTGAGAGCTCTTATATTCTTTAGATTATTGTTTTAAGTGTTTTCTTCACATTTTCTCCTTCTTGATACCTCTACAAACTCTTCCAACTCATTGAAATTTTTTTATAGCTTGTATCTCTATAACTTCTATGCATTATCTCACTACTCTTTCTCCCAGGTGATGCTCTTTGCTTTTTTGTAGGTTCATTGACTTCTAAAGGTGCATCAAGTGTTATTCTTGGGCGACCGGTGATGCTCTAGGATTTCACTTTATACTTAGTTATAGGTTATTACTTCCCACACTTCCAATAGACTAATTTTTCATCTCTAATAAGACAAAAATTTCCTTTCCTAGGCTTTTCTACTTTCTCCTTGTGGGCTTGCTATGATACCAGAGTGTATAAAATCAATGAAACATTGATTGGTTTATTTTGTAGAAAAGAAGTGAATTTATACAAGGAATAAATAGTTATATAAAGTGACACCTATTAATCATTACAAAATTAGCATACCTAACTAACCTTCACTTAAATCAAACTAAATAATGTAATAATAAATTAGCTAAGCTAATAGAACTTTTAGTTTACAATAAAGGGCCAAAAATAAGCTATTTTCATCCATTTTACAAAGAGAAGTATAGATCCATATGTAATTCCATATAGATTAATCTTGAAATAGGATAAGTAAGAAATGAAAAATCTTTCAAAATAATTTCAAGGTAATGGGAGGCCATATAGGCTCAAAACTACTCATCTTTAGACAAATGGTAAGTTTGCACATAGAGACCTAGCTTCATGTTTGATGATGGTATGGATTGGAGAGAAAATGTACAGATCTAAAATTTTAGGTAAATAAATTAGACTTATATGTATTCATAAGGGATAAATTGGTTATATAATTGGTCTCTTCTCCCTCATGAATCATCCATTTGAAGTTAGGCTAATTTATATAGTTTTGCATCCATGAAGGTAACTAGTTTTCTCCATTTTCTCTTCACCAGGGTAAAATTTCAAGATTTTTTTTTTTTTTTGAGATTATTGGAAACTAAATATACCCTTCCATGTCCTCCTTTAGTATTTCTTCAAACATTTCAATGTCAAAAAATATCATAAAGATAAGTAGTGCAATTTATAGTTAAGCATGCTTTCAAAGAGAAATTGTATGGTTTTTGAGAGAGAAAGTCTTCAAAATTCCTTAGTTTTCTCCATGGTATGGATTTAATTCATTTTATCAAGTTTTATAGTAATTTTTCTTAATAATTCACCAAGGATTCATGTTTTAGCCCATCATTGTGCTCTTAAAGCATCTCAAAAGGCCAATTTAGCATACTTTAAGGAAAATTTACATATTTTGAGGTTTTTGCAAAAAATTATGTTCATTTTCACCTCCTTACCCTCCTCTAATGGCATAAAAATTCATATGGCGAGGGGATTATGTGTCCATTTTTTCATATAACTCCTCATCTTGGCCTTGCCATGCTCACAATATCCTTTCCTACCTCCATCTCACTCACCCCCATATCACTTTCATGGAACATTTTTTCCACTATGTTTTATGTTACTTTCAAACCACATTCATATGGTTCCATCATATTTTTTCTCCTCACCAACCATTCACCCATTTCCATTCCATGGAATCACTATTTAAAGAGTGAAACAATATGGAAATCAACAAAAATAGTAACAAGAGGACACATGCACATGTAAAGCATCATAGTACAATCAATATATAGACCTAAAATAGTTTACCATAGTCAAAGTGTTGACCATGAAGGTACAATGAATAGTTAAGGTGAGAGACATTCTTCAAGGTTTGGTGAGATCAATAAATCCATTACCATGAGAAAGTAAGAGAAGAAAGCCATCGTGGATGTGAAAGTAGGTGTGTGTACCTTGATTTTTGGCACCATTTCAATATGACCACATATAGAAAAAGAAGAACACAATCATGTTTTCCATGATTAACATAATACCGTGAGTGATAGTGAAGATCTATTCATAGTGTTTTATGAAAATGAACTCATCACGAGTAATAATAGAGTTTTTCAAGGATAAAATCATGTTGATCCTTCCTTAAGTTCTATATGTAGTCTCAGATCATACAAAATATACTCTACAATAATAGGAAAGGTTTTAAACCCATCAAGAGACCTATCAAGGTGTTAGGATCATAAATCACTGCCAAATGCATAGGTACTATGAGGATGGTTAACCTCAGTAAAGTGAAAAAGCACTATCATAAGGTCAAGGTCTCTATCACCTCAAGAAAACATTGGTGTAAAATCTCATAGACACATACAACCATCTTTTAGGCTCAGACGTATTTCTAAAAGTTGATAGGAAGATGAACACATTGTGTATAGTGAGATCTAATGGTATGAAGGACCCATCAATCATGATGATCAAACAAGGACAAGGTGTGAATGAGTTTCCAATCAAAGGACAATCCTCATTTAAAGGACAAGTCTTAGTCAAGGAACCTTCAATCCCTACATAGTCTGTATATAACACTATTGAAGTAATCATGAAGTTTTTATAAGAATAATGGTGAAATTCAAATGAGAGTATACTTCACATGGAGATTCAATTTCATAGTGATCAATATGATGAATCAATTTAAAGATAATAAATGTGAGGGATTAAATACACATCTACACTCAGCCATCATCTCTTCAAAACACTAACCTACAATAATAGGGATAATGGTCTATGCATGTTTGGGAAGTAGTATGATGACACAATGGTTTTTAAGTAGTTTAATGTTTGAGTTTCATGTTCAAAAAAATATCTCAAGTGATAAATTGTGTACAAGCTCATTTACATGGTCTAAAATCTAATCACAAGGTTACAACCAAGTCACTCATAAATATTTGAACTTATAACCTTTTCATGGAGTTTAGACCTATTTCTAAAAGTTGACTTGAAGATGAACAAATAATGTGTGGTAAAGTCTCATTGGTGAAAGAATCATAAATCCATGATCAAGAGAGGCCAAAGCATTCTAGAAAACACTCCCAAATATAAGATATAATACTTTCACCTCATACTTAAAACTATAGCCACTTGAATACTACCTATTTCCAAGAATGTGAAAAAATCAAATAATGGCCTAATTGAATAATCACTTGATGAAATGGAGGTTTCATAGGGAGCATGAAGTAGGAATAGTCAATTCAATAAAGAGAGTTAGGACTAAAAACACATAATTCTATAGTTAGCACATTTAATTTTCACCTACAACTATACCTAAAACATAGTCATATATTCAAAGTTGGTAGATAGTATGGGTGTAGAGTTGAAAAGTAATTTCATTATTCAATAGTATGCCATGGAAAAATTAAGATGATTTAGGCTTAGACAGAGCTTAAATAAGATGCTCAAGGACATGTGGCTATATTATCATACCTTTTGCATGAAAACCCAATATTTTCATGGATTTTTAGGGGGTTTGTATAATATATATTGATGGAAATAAGTTTGGTTTTAGAGGTTTGTGCTTCATGAACCATTGTTAAGAAGGTTTAGCTCCAAAACCCTCCCAAACCCTCATAATGACTAGTTTTGAGAAATATTGATTTTATTTCCATCAAAACCTAATGGATTAACCTAAAAAATATTCAAAAATCAATTACACTCATACTTGATCCTATAAATTCTAATTTTATATACATAACTATATGGATTAAGGAATATATTATGTTTTTTATTAAAAAACTCATAAAAGATAAGGTACAAAGCAATTTAAATGAAATAAAACTCATTGAGATTGAATACTGATCCTTGTTATTCATATAAAAATCATTTGTTGGTTAAAAATAGTATTGTAAATACCCCTACTAGATCCTTCAAAATAACCAGTTTGCAAGAAAATGAAGCATAATTGACCTAGTCAAGCATGGTGACTGAGTTTCAAGAGTTTATTAATCAAAATCACCTATCTAGTTTTATAAGGATTTGTTACAAGTCTAATAAAGATTTTATTTGTGGGTTTCATGGTTTTATTTCAGTTTCTAATGGATTTAAAATTCAAAGAGTAGGCTACTAGGCCTAATTGGCTTATTTGAGCAATCAAGTAAAGTGAAATTATCACTGAAGGACTAATCAAAGAGTTCAAATGGAGTTTCCATGCCATTTATATAATATTATTATATTCTCAACTCAATATTCAATTTTTAATTCATGAAAGAGGATTTCAAGTAGAGTTAACTAGTCCTTAATAACCAATCATCACTTCAGTTGACTAGTTAACCAGCTTCATGCATCTTTCAAGGTTTTCATGTAAAGTAAGGACATTCACATGTTTAAACTCACTTGAAAGTATATTTGATCACAAAATACTAGTCTATCATTAATTTAAGGATTTTTAAAATTTAAATATGGGTCCACCTTTCCTTTTTAATGCTAAAGAGAAGACCATGAAAAGACTTCAACATGAAGACACTTCTTAAAAATTATTGTTTATTATTGTAAAAGGATTTTGTCTTGAGTTAAATCCAAATGACTTATCCTTCTCTCCTCTATGACAAATTGGATATGTATTTTCAATTTTTTCTATATGTGTTGGCTTTTATTCCACTTTCTATAAGCCTTAGGCTGGTATAGGAAAAATATATAAAAATTATAACTTGCACTAGAAATCAATAAGGAGAGATAGTTTGAAAATAATTCATGGTTGTAGTGTGTTTTTATGATTGTTGGTTTGTATATAAGTGTGATATATATATATATATCCTTTTTTATGTCCTTTACTAACCTACTACTATGATTTCATCTTTTAGAAGTCACTTGAAGAGTCATGAATATAAACTGGGCTGGTGATTATTTGTATGCAATGTCTTTAAGACCTCCATTTACACACCTTCAATATTCAAGATTATTTAAAACCTTAATTTGAAATATTGACGTTTAGGACTGATATGAGAGATTTTTGTTGACAAATAATTCTATCTTTATCCATATGTGTGCCTAAGTTTCAAAGTTTACAAAGGATAAATCACTGTTTAGGTGCATCATAGGTGCATCACCATCATAGATAGGTTTCATTTTTAGTTTCTTCTTTACTATTTTCATCCCAACATTAAATAGTTTAGTAATTTATTATAAATTCATATATTCATAGGAGCTAGCCTCATAATTAGAGGTTTGATCTAAACATAGGTATCCAATAGCCTTAGATAATTCCAATGTTAGACCAAATATGATTCATATTTGAGAAATCTAATATCTATTGGGTCTTATCTAGTTTGCTAACATGTTTACTTATTGGAAACTTGACATTAATTTTTTTAGAAACCTTTATGTCTATTCCTTTTTTCACCTATTATAATATGTAAAGATAAGGATGATTTCACACATCTAACCAATGTTTATCTATCAAATATTTACTAATAAAAAAATTTCTTGAGATTGTGAATCAAAAAGCATCTACCTTTGTCTTCATAATCTAAAATTTGATGTGGAAAATTTTATAAAGTTCACCTTTTTTATGTGTCAATTCCCAAACATATATTCCTTTGATAGGATGAGAAATACATCCTATCTTCCCCATGTTTTTTTTACCCATCCTATTTTTAAATATCTAAGGCCATATATGTATCAATCCTATTGTTCCTGATGGGATTTAGTTTTTCATGTAGCTCATATCAAGTCTCATCGATATGGCTGTTAACATTGTAGTGCCCACAATACTTTACACATCATATATTAGGGAAAAAATGAAGTTAATTCAAATTAATTTAAATTTAAATAAGGATACAAACCTTTTTTCTCCTCCATCTCAACATAATGATCTTAAGAGCAAGCCTCACCTATATTTGGAAATTAACATGGGCCTCCTCATATGACTATCTACTCTAGCAACATACTTCATTCGAATGTCATGATAAAAGGTGCCTTGAGTCGTTTGAGCCATCATCTTAAAAAAAATGTTAGTATAATCCTACAAACTTTGTATTATTTTTAACTAATATTTTTCAGAACAATAAGTATTTAATCTTCATAGAAAATAAGATATAATTTATTCTTAATTATAACTTTAAAATCATCCTATTTACTAAGGGGTGGTAGTTTGATCATAAAAAATAATGAACATAATTTTGAACTAAGTTAATGCATGTTTATATAAATTTAACCTTATAAAAATGATATGATGACCTTCATTAATCTGATGTAAAGTAATGTATAACTCAAGTTGATCTAGCTAGTTCTCTATCTTATCAACATTCACCTCTCCTTCATATGATTGAATTTATATTTTTTCTTGGGCCTTGAATGGAGGTGGAGCTTTGTTGGTATAAGGAAGTTCATCTAGCTTATCATGTTTGGGAGAATTGTCCACATTTGATTTTACTGACTTTGTAGAAACACCAATTTTCTCCATGAGAGTCCTCATGATAAACTCTAACTTTTCAATATTCTTCAATAAGAAATAAATACTTTCCACATCCCCTTATATCTTGCTAAACATTTTTTCAACTGTGTTCTAGCCTAATTTGGATGACTAGGTAATATTAATCTAAATAATATTAAACTAGGACATATAATTTAGGTTAAAATATATGACATTGAAGCACATATCTAAATGTAAATGATTTGTAATTAAGTCATTTGAATTGATAAGGGCATATGCTAAATGTTGAAATTATTAAAGTGATAATGATACTTAGCTTTACTAGTTGACTATATAAATATGACTATGTTCTAGAAGTGGAATACAAGGATAAACATGCTTCTAGTTCACTCAATTTAGGAACTAGTTTTTGGCTTATGTTGGCTTAGTTTTCCATGATTAGGTTAGTATCATTAATTGATATTGACTTGTTTGTCTATATAAACCTATGCTAAAGTGTGGTAAAATGATTATAGATTCACATGTGACTATTTTTACTTATATATTTTCTTATCCTAAACTTTGATGATGTGTAAAGTTCTAAAATCAGCCTCCTTTACATTTAAATCCTATATATGCTTATTTAAGATAGAAAATTTCAATAATAGGGGAAGTACAATAGGATGAGATAACCTCAATCACTACTATATGATGATTGGTTATTTCCTACATATCCAAAACTCTAATGAGGTAAATCAATCCACATGTAATTCTCCCACCTAGTTTGATTTTGAGATTGTGGTCCTTTTATATGTGTATGCAACTAATGATTGATATTGATACTTGATAATGTTCACTTTGACATGGATTTTCAGTTCTTTAAACTTAGATTGCGATTGTTCCTACTGATAAGTATGCAAATTATGAATAATTTAGAAGATTTAATTAGTGTGTAGTAGTGTATAGGTGTATCACAAATAAGTGTCACATCCCTTTTAAATGAGGCATTGTTTTTTTATATAGGAATCCTTTTGAATAATTCATCAAGCCACTAACACACTAACATTATAGGAAAACCCTAATGATGTGCTTAATTTTTAAAAATATCCATTATTGGGATGGTTCTAGTTTCAACTACTATGGGTCAATATTGATTGGTGATAACTACCAAAACCATAATAAATGACCCATGTATAGGTTGGTTTCTCTGAGATTTTGGAGACGTTTGTGTAGGACATTAAGAAAATTAAAAGTATAAATTGAGGTTATTTTAGGTGTATAACAATAAAACGGACGGGGTGACTCATAAAATAGAATACAAGTGTGATATGATGATGAATTAGGACCTTATTTGGGTTCTTAAGTCATGCATGGCAAATTTATGTCAAGCTTGTCATTATCAAGTACTCAATACCATAATTTAGTATCTAAAAGTGTACCAAATTTAATCTAGTAATGAAATTGTTGTATAAAAATAATAAAAGATAATTGAGTCTATACAACATACTTTTCAATTTGGGTGATGGCTATAAATGTAAAAATTATCTCTATGCAAACCTAAAATTAATGTGAATTCAATTTCCATATGTGAAATATAAAATATAAAAAAATGAAAGATTAAGGCTTAGATTACAACTAAGTGTTGATGAAAACTATGTTTCCTTTAGATCTTTTTGGAGATGATGTTTCATCATTAAAGTACTAGTGATTTGAGGTGATCATTACCAAAACGTGTGTAATTATAAAATATATTGATTTAGGAAGGAAAAATACCCTAACCCTCATGAATAAGGGGAGAATTAAAAAAAAAATCCAAATAATTATGCAAGAAATCATAGATAGAAACATGTGTAGGTCTAACTAAGAATGAAAACACTATGCAAGTAATGTCACATACTGATTTCTCTCTAAGATTAATAACCTTTTGTCCATGGATTATTACAGTTGTTAAATCAATTAACTAATGCTTAATTAAGATGTATGTCATTTGATTTTTATGGGAGAGTTGTATGTTTCTTACATTACATGATTAAAATTGTTATGAGTTAGTTGTATTTGTATTTTATTTACATTATGATGATATAATGGGCTAATTACCTTCTTTTTTGTGAGTTGGATGCAGGATAGATTCATCCCTCATAGTGTGATATAGGGAGAGAATCATTGGAGAGGGTGCTGTAGATGGAGATGTTGGGGAGAAATAGAAGAAAAGTTAGATACCTACGCACACACCATAGTAGATTAATATGTTTTATGTTTATTATTTGAGTTAGATGATCGTATTATGTCTTTAATTTATGATATATATGCATGCCATAATCTTATTTTTTGTTTGATGATCTTTTTTATTTCACTAGTATGGTTGTGTTAATGTATTAAAGGTTATTAATGTTATTTCTTTAACGTATAAGTAATTATGTACATATCTTTTGTGACTTATCATTGTTTTGGGATATACTTGAGTGTGTTATCAATAGTGTTTTTTTTGGTTTCTAATACTATGATTGATTAGGTAGATAATTAATTATTGATGTTTTATATGATTTATATTGTCTTTATTGATTTTTAAATAACTAGTATTAAGTCATTAGTAAATTATAATTTCTTTATTAACAATGATGACGGACCTTAGTTGGTGTGGTAATTGATATTAACATTAAAGACTAATGATTATTATCAAATATTTTATGCTTAGTCAATAAACATATTGTTATGCAAAGTGATTTAGGTAATATCATTGTTTAACAATTATTTAGACATCTTTGTGGTTGTCAAATCTTTGTTAAAATCCTATGGTTATTCTTTACCTTATGAATTAAATTTCCACTTCAAAGGGAGAATGTATAGTGTTGATTTTAGGGATGACTTGGTAACATTTCTCCTAGTGTTATTAATAGTCATATGTTAAGAATACCTTATCATATGATCTATATGTTAAATGGACTTGTTGTTTAAGTTGACCTAGAATGGAAATCATTATGGTAATGAAATTTTATAAATTCAATGCATGGGGTTAATGGACATGCATTTTTTTTTAGGGCTATGGAAATGATTATTTAATTATTATTCAAAACATTTGCGAAGGACACTATGTGAGTTGGAAGTGATTGCATAAGAAAAGGTTTGTGAACTTTTGTTATGTTGAACTAATCTCATCATTATTTATTTTGGTCATTTTTCTCTACCAAGAAATTAGGTGAAATTGGTGGCAAGAAAGGGCATGGAGGAGAAAGTGGAAAGTTGGGGTAATATGAAAATAAATAAAAGGAAAGATAGATATGAGATTTGGGGGTAGAATTGTGGAAAATGTGAAGAAAATGGAGGATATTTAGTCTATTCTCAAAGGCAAGAATGAATTTTGGGAGTTCAAC
>JARHVA010007992.1:150000-215000 GCA_037957365.1 Torreya grandis | reverse complement strand
ACCTATCCATGAAGGGAGGTCCAATCCCTAGTTGGGAGATGGGAGATTGTGTGGGGGATCAATGGTCCATATTTGGTGTGGAAAAGCATTTGAAATATTCTCTCTCTCTCTCTCCACAATAATACTTCATTGTATAGTACACTTGAGATTACCATAGGATACTTGAGTTTGTTGAGACTCATACTCTATGGAGCCTTGCATCTTGTATAATATTTATTATTGTGACATTATAGTTGATGAAATTGTAATATTTATTCATATGCACATTAATAATAGTGGTTGTAATATTACATCAGCAATGCCAAAAATTGTGTAACTACCTTTTTAGAATATATGTAGTTAAATTAGTAAATCAACATTGTACTTGTTTTATTTATTTATATCATAGTGATCAATAAATAAATGGAGTGCTACATATTTATCTAGTTAAAATAAATAGTGTGTTAATTTGGATTTAGTTAGATTTATCATGGTGAAATATAAAGTTGACTATGTGAAATTAATTTAAAAAAATATGATATTCTAATAAATCCTAGTGTGGATGTTACATTATGGTATCAAACATGCAGCTCAAAATCTAGGACTTAATGAGTCTACTAACATTTTCTTATCCTTCTATTTAACTATAAAGGAGAATGGTGTGAGATAGAGAATTTGGAGAAGGTCCTTCAAATGTTAATAACAATTACCCTCTATTATATCTTAATTAATATGCCATAGAGCAAGGAACAAAGTTGGATTATATTCTCATAACCATGAATAAAACTAGGGACCAAATTATAGCTCTAGAATAGGAATTTCATGGCCATGAACTAAAGAGCACCCTACTAAGTAGAAAATTCCTCAAGAGTAGAGGCATGAGGAAGTACCTTAGGACCTAAGAGCTTGTGTAGCTAAAAAATTGGTTAGAAATATGTAAAAGGTGAATCCACCTAAGTTTGATGGAACCTGTTGATGATTAAAATTGCACTATTTCCAACACCAACAATGGGAAGTTTCAAGAATGTGGGACTTGCGACCTGAAATGACATCCAGATTTTAAAGAAGCTGGCTCTTCTTTATCTCAAAAATTATTGTGGGAAAAAGGATAGGTATTTAAACAAAAACATAAATGCAATGAAAGAAACTCTAACTATGGTGATGCACCTAAATTTAATTTGACCCTTAATTCTAAGCACAGTGAAGCTATCTTCAGGATTTAATTACATTAAAGAGAAATCAATGCATGATCAATGTAAAAGATGAAAAAATTAGAATCAAAGGCTCACAACTTAGACAATTTTGCAATAACACAGAAAATATCAACAAAGGCATATGACTCAGTCTTCTTATTAATTTTCTAGTCGCATAAAGGCACAAAAACATGCATAGTTATACAAACTTTCTAACTCAATAAAATAGAACAAAGGAAAATAATATTCCTAGTCATAACTAAAAGTCTAAAACTTCTTGATAATAATTTCTTGTAGGAAATTCTCTCTATCTTTTGATGATGATCATTCTCATAATCTTTGCACTCATATTTATAGCATCTGATTAGCTCTAGATTGACTGCACATTCCCCATTCAATGGTCTAACTAAACTCTAACTAAATTGGGACTCTCGATGTGCTCTACTTACTCTACTTGAAAACCTTCTCATTATTCAAGAGGCACCAGAAAATGACACTTGGCAGCTTTCGTGGCACTTATCAAAAACACACGACACTTTTCACTGCATTAACTCTTTACTGTGTCTTTGTATTAGGGTTATTCCATCTTTGACATTTGTCATCCTCTACTTCTTTAAAACTTTAACCACTTATAGAAAATGGGACCCACAACACTTCTCACTTGGGCAAATTCAAAAAGAGAATGGGGATAGGTGGTGCTTTTTTTGCATCTTTAACAAAGACACGTGGTGGTCTCTGTGGGCTCTTAGTGACCTTTTGAGAAACCTATGGAAGGTGACACATGTCAATCTCTACATCACTTTAGCTATATTGTAGAAACACCTGGGCCTCATTTTAGATTTACATGGATGGTGACACTTGGCAACTTCCACTGACTTTAGAAACAAAACCTGGGGCCCACCACAATCTTTAATCAATCAGTGAGACAAAATGAAGAAATGGTAGATGTCAATACTTGGTGGCTTCTGCTACTTTTAGCTAGGGCACATGGTGACTTCCATTTCTTTTAGAAAACATGTTGAAACCTTTGGTAGTTGCCACTTGGCACCTTCCACTTGACCTTGAGAGAAAGCTTATTGAAATAAGCTTTTGAAATGCATAAAAATTATGAAACATGGATGCTGACACTTGTTGCGCTCTGTCGAATTACTATGAGACACGTGGCACATTCTGAGCAACTCAAAGAATTTATAAAATGTGTCTCAACTGATGACACTTGGTAGGTTCTATGCAATTTTGATACTTAGACAAAATTTAGGGAAAAGGAACTTGCACCTACGTTCGGAGTCAAAAAACTTCACTATCTCGAACCAAAATGTGCAGAGACAAAACTTGGAGCACACAATTGAAAATCAAAATAAAATGTAGAGTATTTTTTACTCTATAATTCTTGGTGACCATGGGGACTTTTAAGCCTACTAAAAAGGAAGAATCCACAATCTCCTGCAGGATTAAATGTGACAAAAATCACAACTTTAGTAAGGTTTTCTGATAAGTAGACCATTCATCATCAGATAATCCTTGCTTATTTTGCAATTCATGGAAGGCTAAATCAAGATAGATTGATATCTTTGTGTGAAAAATTATGCAAAATATAAACTATAGCCTTCAATTTAAATTCAAGCTGGGAAATAGGAATCAAAATAGCTTCTACTTTAGGCACTGATGAATCATCTCTTAAGCCCTAAAAGACTACTTAATCATTCTGCCTACCTAACAACAAAGGTTTAATTTCATCAATCATCAACACAATGTTGTTATCAGGAAAAGGGGAAGGAATACCTAATTGCACCAGATCTTTGATGTGTTGTTTCATGTCTTTGATTCATTCTTTCATCACATCTAGAAGCTCTCTATAATTGATTGTTGTAGAGATGCAATTGAGAACTTCATTCACTCTTTTAGCAGTGATCATTCTATCACTTATCCCTACTGCTAACAATGTTCATCAATTACATCATATAGATTTTGCAATAGCATTTGAGAGTTAAACACTCTCATAGAGATAGTAGATAGAGTGTCTTATACTGATGTCTCCACCTTTTTGCACAATTTCTATGCATTTAGTAGAAAGGTTAGAGAAGGTTTGAGCTGAATAATCTCCTCAAAGATTCTTTTCCATATTGATACATAAAGTTCCTTAACTAGATTCAAAACCCCTACATTCTTTAGCCTATTAGCCAACTCATGTGTCAATTGTTCTATCATTTATCACTTAGCTTTAAGTTGTGCCTATATAGCAGCGGTATTGTTCTACTCATTCAATACCTTTTATTCAAGTTAAATGACCTGTAGTAGGCTTTTCTCACATTTTTCCTAAAATTTTGCCTTTTCCTACCTTAAGGTTGTCACTACATCTTTCACCTGCATTAGCCCTACTTTTAAAGAATCATTTTTGGCCTGAATAGCCTGATGAGTCTGAATAGAAATAGTATCTTGTAACTATTTATTTCATTATTCTTAGTTTTGATCTCTATAGTCAAACTACTATAGTTTGCCTTCTCTTGGGCTAGATCAACCTCCATCTTTTGTAACTTCTTTGATATTTTCAAATAATATTCAACTACTATAGAAGTGGATTCATTTAGTAGCTCAACCCTATCTTTTGGTCTAAAAAGGGACATGTCTATAGCCACTGCATTCATTATGTAATCGTTGGGCTGCATCTGCTCATTTGGCTTGACTATGTTAGGTGACAAATGGGTCACCATTAGTTGCTACTGGATTGGGTCAAATTGTGACCTCAGATGTGGTGTAGCTAGGGCTTTATTATCTTTAATCCTCTTTTTCTCCCTTCGGGCTTCCCTTGCCTTTTTAGCAGCATCTGCTTGAGTTTGGAAGGTAGAAGGAGAGGCAATGTGCCCACCTACAAAAGAGCAACCTTGTGGCAAGCCATATGGAATAGCCAAATGTTGGCTAAGAGGAATCTAAGGAGGTACTTTCTTGGGGATAGAGGGGGAAAAGTGAGGCAATGATATATCTTGAGTATGGATAGATGGGGCAAAATGAGAAATGGGCACAGCAAAGGTGGTAGGGGACATTATTTGGCCTGATGGAAACATCACCCCTATAAGAGAAGAGAGATATTGAGGAGGAGAAACAATACTTACTCAAGAAGCAACCAAAGTACTCTTTGGTTGGTGTTGTGAGGGTTTTGCTCTCTCCTCTTATTCAAGTTGAAACCTCAGCCTCTTATGTTTCCTTGGTGTTTCTTCTTCTGGCTATGATTCCTTTTCTTTAACATTTACCACTATTGCTAGTGGTGCTTATGTAAAACTGGGAACCCTAAGAGCTATCATTGATGGAGAAGTTTTTGGTGGTGAAGATACCACACTCTTTTATTTTTCAATGATACTAAGAGATTGGGGCCAAACATTTATAGTGACTAAAGCTGAGGTTTGCCCTGGGGTCTATGATATTTGGTTGGATTCTACTCTAGCTTCTGGCTCTCCACCCTATGTATGAAAATTTCTTGTATCAGGGCTAGAGACAGAAGATAGATGACATTCATCCCATAATTCCTCCCATTTCTCATCTGAATCCACATTTCCAAAAGAGTGAGTTGTCTGACAAATCTCTTGCCTATATTTCCAATAGGCTTCTATTTTCTCAGTGTTATAGTATTTATTCTTTAATGCTCTTCTTAAACCAAAAGTCATTCTAATTTTAGGATCAAAATCCCTTTGCTTAACATAAAATTTTTCCCATGGCCTATCTTGTTGAAGGGGCAAATCTATTAATTCAACACAAAAATTAGGAATATCTTCTCTAGGATTTTTCCTATTTTCCCAAAAGGGATGGCCCTCATGTGCAATTCTAGAAGCAACCCTATTAGTCTTGATCCATGAAGAGATGAAACCATTTGGGTCATATACCCATTTATCTTCAATTAGAGAGAAACCCAAGAAGGATGGCTTTCTCAATAACACAATCTCAGCATCTCTGACCTTTAGGGCCATGTTGTTTGTCACCCATGGAACATCATACATTTTCTTCTTTTTCTTCCCAGTGCCATATTCATTATCCACCATAGACACTTGCCTAGTGACCTCTAAAAATAATAACCTAAAGGTCAAAATCTTAGGTAGCAACACTGGTTCTCCACTAAAACCATGGACTCTAATAATAGTATGATGGGATCCTAAAAGTAATCACATAGAATAGTGCAATTGGTCATAAGGCCTGAGACACTTGGGGTCAATCTATTTACAACCAGCTCTAGGCTCAGATGATAAAAAGTAGGGGCAACAAAAAAATCCCAAAATTTGTATGGGTCACTAGTTTTGGACAAGATATGTGTCCATGCAGACACAGGAATGGTCCTATGTCAACCAAAGCTTGGGTCTTACATATTTAGATGCATGTGTTGGGAAAACATGCCAGAGTTTTGATACAACATAAGGTGAAATAGATAAGAAGAATACCTAAAAATCCCTTTAGATTTGAACTAGGCAAGTTGTTCCACCATTGAATATGCAATCTGCTCAGAGAAATCAAGCTAATACTCTTGAGTCTTGTCAACAATTTTCAATCTAAAGAGGATAGCCATTTTTTATTCATAGACAGTTATATCATCTTTCATTTTGAAAATGAAAGCCATCATGGAAAGTGCATCTTGACTAGCTTGTGCAAATTGTGCTCTTGTTATAGGTAGTGTTAGCACAGTGGTATCATCATCACCTAATTACAATTCTAATTTCATAAACCTCAATTGAGTATTAATGTTTGCCCATGTTTTCTATATTTTGGCAATGGTGGGAAATGTGGTTGTCTTATCATGATACAAGGCCAACATTTCTTTGATAGCCTTTGGTGTAATCTGCACCATGAATGGACCCTATTGTATGGTATTTGAGGGTGTATGAAATAATTTAGTGCATATTTCAACCAAGTCAGGACATGGATGCACACCTCAGATAATCAATTATGCCAGTTGGGAAGTCCATATCCTCAGTGCAAATGTCTCATATTGTCCAACCTTGGCCCTCTAAATACACCTTTGATGTGCCCCTTCTTTGAGAGTTTTTCTACTAGTTCTTTAAATAATTAGGTCCATGATTCCGTCTACAAAATCTTTACCATTGATGGGTCGTTTGCATAACCAACTTCAGGGATTCTAGTCTATGGGTAGGTCTTTAATGGTTGTGTAGGGGCTGAGGCATATGATTTGCTTGTAAGAAACTTGTCAATGGATGTGTAAATCTTAGACCCTTGTTGCAAAGACTGTGCTCCCTCCATATCTATATATATTCTTGAAAATAGTGAACTATGGTAACAAGTATGAAACTTTTGCAATAGAGAAGGCACTTTCACTCAGGCAGGTTTGCTATGAACTTAAATGCAAGTAGCAAGAATTTTCTCATAGATGCAGGAATGTTTGAGACATTGTAAGCTTTAACTCTTGTTATGAGGTATTTATTGACCCATCAAGTCTCAAAATGGCATTAAACCTATATAACTATTAACAAATCTTACTAAATCTTCATGGGATAGCGAGTTAGACATGTCATGAAAGTGGATACGCAAGGTACCTTGGGAAATTAAAAAATTTGGGAGGTATTGAATGTGTCAAGAGTTTTTTAAAATTTCAAAAAGACTCTAAACTATAGACATGTGTTCAAAGAACACTTATTTAAAAGAAAAAGAAAGAAAGAAAAATGGAAAATAGAGAAACAAAGAAAAGGAAACTATCTAACTATGATACAACTAACCAGGTATATTTGCGTACCTCTTGGATCAAAGGGAAGATTTCTAAAGTATCTTTCATGGAGAGAAGACTTATGGTGCCAAACAAGTAGATGAATGGGATGAAGCTCTGGTGACTTTCTCTTGTTGTTTTCCACCTTAATTGGCTTGTATCCGAGTGGATTAGAGTCAAACATGTCCCCAACATATACATACTCTTCTTATTCTTTAAATCTTTTCAAATGCTTGTTCTTTATGTTGTCGTGTCTCATCAAGGAATCAATGATTGTTGGCTCTCCACCCTATGTCTTTTGATATACATCATTTTTTGGCTTATCTCCTTTTACCTCATGCTCGTGTTCTATTTCATGATCATCCTCCTTGATGACTTCAAAAATATCATCTTCAAATTTACCAATCTCTTGAAAGGACAAGCTTGATAGTTTGTAGTAATTTTGCATATTTATTTGAGTCTCAATGCTGCCTTCTTCACTTGCAGCTAGCTCACAGCCTCCTTGAAGAATAGTGTAACCTACCCCAATGACTTTAAACAAGTCATTCAAAACATGATCAAGGAAGTTTCCATCTTTTGTAATAACATCTTGCAAAGTGAGAAAAGGGTCAAAAATTATCTCTTCCTCATCAGAGATAGAGGCAAAAGATTGTGAATTTTCCTCTTGTTCATCAAAGGGTGCACCTATGGTGATCTCCTTCTCATCTGCACTCGTGAAATCTTCCTAACTAGCCATGAACTGAGTACACTCCTCCTTACTTACTTCCTCCAAAAATTATTCCTCTTTGAAAAGGGATGAAATGGAAGACTGATGGTTATACATATGTAGAAAAGGAGATCATTCTTGAGCTAGAATTGAATGATTCTCCTCTTTCCATTTGGCCATCACTTCATCTATATCAAATGTAGCTTGATAGCTCTCTTGGAGGGTGTAGATGGGGTGTATTCAAATGTAGGATCTTCTGCTTGATCATCACTATGAGTAAGAACAACCTCAACTTCTTCAAGGTTTTGAGCAAAACTTTTTTCTTCTTCCCTTCTGCCCCATGATTCCATTGTTTGTTTCCAACTCATGACCTTAGGTTTACAACTTTTCCCTTGGAAATACGGGGTTGTAAGGTGAGGGGGAAATGAGGGTTTAGATTCTACTTCCCTTACTACCAACATAGATTGTTACTTTTGAAGATTTGCCAATATAACTTGTTTATCAAGATTAGCCTTAAACATTAGACTCACTATTTCAGAACTTTCCTTAACATGATTGGGGAAAAGATCTTGACATGCTCAACTTGGCTCATGAGCAAGGACTGCGTATGTCTGATATGAAACTTGGGGCAGTGGATATGTAGGTTGATAGAATTGGTAAGGCTACCTCTCATGAATATTTAGCTTCTCTTCCAAAGATGTAATCAAGCCACTCACATCCAACATCTCATATGCAAGCCTTTGCCAATTTTCTCTTTCAATGAGAGCCCATTCACTTTTAACTAGATCTAGTGCATTTCTTACTTGATGGATGACATGATCAAGGATTTCTTGGCCTCATCCCCTTCTATTGTCAATCTCTAATACATGCTTTTCATATCCCAATAGTGCTTGTTTGAAGGTGGAAATGAGATTAGGTTGAGTATGAGACATGACATATTTGGAAGATTGGGCATAAGACTGATATAGCTCATGACAGGAGTGAGACTAGTCATATTAGACCTATGAAGGGAAAAAATCATAATCATATGCATCCTTGTTTCTTGAGGTGATTCCATGATCAACCTAAGCTTGATTAAAAATATATGAAGGGGCATAAGACCCATAGTTTTGAGTAACAGAGTTATACATACCGAACGATGATTTCTTGATGGCTTTGATTTTTCAAATAATCAGTGGCATCAAAAGATTGAGATCTTATTAATAGTCCATAACTTTGACTCATTTTATCTCTCTGTATACATCTTTGTTGAAAGAAACTTCAAAAAAGTGTTGGTTGGGATCCCACCAGGCGTGCTAGAAATTGTTGATGATTAAAATTGTGTTGTTTCCAACACCAACAATGGGAAGTTTCAGGAATGTGGGACTTGCAACCTGAAATGACCTCTAGATTTTAAAGAAGATGGTTCTTCTTTATCTCAAAAGGTATTGTGGGAAAAAGGATAGGTATTTAAATAAAAACACAAATGCAATGAAAGAAACTCTAACTATGGTGATGTGCCTTAATTTAATTTGGCCCTTAATTCTAAGCACAGTGAAGCTATCTTTAGGATTCAATTACATTAAAGAGTAATCAATGCATGATCAATGTAAAAGATGAAAACACTAGACTCAAAGCCTCATAACTTAGACAATTTTGCAATAACATAGAAAATATCAACAAAGGCATAGGACTCAGACTTCTTATTAATTTTCCAGTCACATAAAAGGCACAGAAACATGCACAATTATACAAACTTTCTAACTCAAGAAAACAAAATAAAGGCAAATAATATTCTTGGTCACATCTAAAAGTCTAAAACTTCTTGATAATAATTACTTGCAAAAAATTCTCTCTGTCTTTTAATGATGATCATTCTCATAATCTGTGCACTCATATTTATAACATTTGATTAGCTCTAGATGGCCCGCACGTTCCCCATTCAATGGTCTAACTAAACTGGGACTCTCAGTGTGCTCTACTTACTCTACTTGAAAACCTTCTCATTATTTCAGAGGCACTAGAAAATGACCCTTGGTAGCTTCTATGGCACTTATCAAAAACACATGGCACTTTCTACTGCATTAACTCTTTACTGTGTCTTTGTATTGAGGTTATTCCATCTTTGACATTTGTCATCCTCTACTTCTTCAAAAATTTAACCACTTATAGAAAATGGGACCCATAGCACTTCTCGCCTAAGTAACTTCAAAAATAAAATGGGGACAGGTGGCACTTTCTGTGCATCTTTAACAAAGACACGTGGTGGTCTCTGCAAGCTCTTAGTGACCTTTTGAGAAACCCACAGAAGGTGACACATGTCGATCTCCATGCTGCTTTAGCTATATTATAGAAACACTTAGGCCTCATTTTAGATTTACACAAATGGTGGCACTTGGTAGCTTTTTCTGACTTTATAAACAAAACCTGGGGCCCACCACAGTCTTTAATCAATCAGCAAGACAAAATGAAGAAATAGCAGATGTCGACACTTGGTGACTTCCGCTACTTTTAGCTAGGGCATGTGGTGGCTTCTATTGCTTTTATAAAACATGTTTAAACCTTCAACAATTGCCACTTGGCACCTTACACTTGACCCTAAGAGAAAGCTTATTGAAATAAGATTTTGAAATGCATAAGAATTATGAAACATGGATGCAGACACTTATCACGCTCCACTAAATTACTATGAGACACGTGGCACATTCTAAGTAACTCAGATAATTTATAAAATGTGTCTTAGCTGATGACACTTGGTAGCTTCCATGTGATTTTGATACTTAGACAAAATTTAGGGAAAAGGAAATCGTGCCTGAGTAAAAAAACTTCACTGTCTCGAACCAAAATGCACAGAGACAAAACTTGGAGTGCGCAACTAAAAATCAAAATAAAATGTAGAGTATTTTTTACTCTATAGAACCATTTTAGGAGATGGATATGATGTATGAATGAATAAAATGGAGAACTATTTCAATATTCAAAACTACTCCAAAGTCACTAAAGCAATTTACTAGTTAGATGGCGAAATAACTACATGGTGGGCCAACAAGTTGGAAATGAATCTTAACTCTACCACCACCACATGGGAGTAGTTTGTGATATTTTTTAGATCATGATGGCTTCCATAGTTTTAATTTGATCAAAATATTATAGATTTTTAGAATCTTAAGCAAGGAGACCTATTTGTGAATGCGTACTAGGAATAGTTCATCAAAATTTTAAAATTTATACCTCAATATTAGGAAGATGAGAGGTTTAGAATTAGGAAGTTCATCATCATATCAAAATCCAAAATTAGTGTTGAGGTGGACATACAAAGGCCATATACCATGGATCATGTATTTGAAAAGGTAGTCAAGTAGAAATAGAATTTAAAATCTCTTGCTTAAGTTAAGGAAAGTTTAAGAATTTTTTTAGAAGTTGTAAACCAAATTTCAAAAAGAATTATTGGAATTAGTGGAGTGAAGACTCCAAGGGTTAGTTCAAGAAGTAGAATACTAGATTCAATAGTGGCATAGGTAACAAGAAACTTAGTAATGGTTTAGAATCTAGTTTCAAGGGAAACCAACAATCTAAAAGGAAAGGAACACCTGGAGATTGATTCATTTGTGGAGGTGACCATTTTTCTTATGAATGTACCTAGGATAAGTCAAAAAACAAAGGCTCTACTCCATAGCAGGGACCTTTTCAAAAATAGATTCATGCAGTAGTTGATAATTGACAAGCTAAATTTTAAGCTTCACTAATAGAATTATTAGGTATTTTATTTTATCATCCAATTTCTATTTATATAGATATGGGGGATACAAAATGTTATATATATCTTAAGATACTTAATATATTGTCTAGAAAATAGAGAGTTGTGGCAAATGCATGGTTAATATAATATGGGAATGATTCAAAGGTGAAATTTGATAAGTGTTTTTAGTTGAATCTAAGATTAAGTTGCCTAAACTCACATTGGTAGTGGATCTTTATACAACACCACTAGGGTCATTTGATGTGATCCTAGGAATCAACTAGATTGTGAAGCATAAATTTAAGGTTGATTACTACTTGAATAAGGTTGAGAGTTAAGATGATTTTGGAAATCAAACATAAATTCAAGGTGAGAAAATAGATTTGAGGCTTTAGCATATTTCTAAAATACAACTCAAAAAGGCTTAAGGGAAAGGGTACCAAGCATTTATTGCTAAAGTAAATGAGATGGAAGAATCTAAGGAACCATCCATCGAAGATTATCCTTTTTTAAATAATTTTCATGATGTGTTTGCATATGAATTTCTAGGATTGATCCCAAATGTGAGTTTGATTTCTTGATAGATATCATACTTGGACTAGAACTATAGTCTAAGGCACCATATAGGATGACCATCACCAAATTGGTTAAGTTAAAGGCTCAACTTTTAGAGTTATTATTAAAAGGGTTGATTAGACCAAGTGTGTCATAATGGGGTGCACCGATTGTCTTCATCAAGAATAAGGATGGCACTCTTTACCTTTGTATAGCTTTAAATATGTTAAACAAGAAAAAAATAAAGAATAGATATCCACTACCTCATATTTATGATATTTTTGATTATATCCAAGGGGAAAAAATATTTCCTAAGGTTGATCTTAGATTAGGGTATCATCAATTGAGGATAAGAGATGATGATATTCCAAAAATAGTATTTAGAACTTGATATGGGAATTATGAGTTCACAATGTTACTTTTTAGGTTAATAAATACTCCTACAACATTTATGAATCTCATGAATAGTGTGTTTAGAGATTGTCTGGATCACTTTGTCTTGGTTTTTATGGATGGCATCCTTATATATTATAAATATGATGAAGAGCATCTTCAACATCTATAACTAGTTTTGTAACATTTGTGTAAGCACAAGTTGTATGAAAAGTTTTATAAGTGTGTATTTGTTCAATAAAAAGTGTAGTATCAAAGACATATTAGCTACATAGATTATATTTTAAGAGATTTGACAAAGATAAGAGATATTATGGAGTGGTCAACACCAAAAAATGTGTACGAGGTAAGAAGTTTCATCAGATTGGAGGGCTATTATTGGAAATTCACTCCAATTTTTTCGAAGATAGCTAATCTGATTACATTTTTGTAGTGGAATAATAAAAGTTTTATCTAGTTAGATAAGTTTGAAGTAGACTTTTAGGAATTGAAATGAAGGCTTACTTTAGCACCAATGCTAAGATTTCTTGATCCTAATGGTTAAATTTTAGTGATCACTCATACTTTTGAGGATGAAATTGGAGGAGTTATTATGAAATATGGTGTAGTGGTAGCCTATAAATATATTAAACTAAAACCTTATGAGATGAGCTATTCCCATAATGATCTTGAACTTACAATAATTGTGCACGCTTTAGAATTTTAAAGGCATTATTTTTTGGGAAAATCATTTAAACTCAAGATTGATAACTTAGGACTCAAGTAAATATTCACCTTAAGAAATAAATGATCATCAAATACATTGGTTAGAGTTCTTATTTGATTATTACTTCCATATTAATTATATCAAAGGCAAGGAAAATAGAGTATTTGATGCCCTAAGCTATATGAGGTACATATCAATCATGGCTACTATTAAGACTACTTTTAAGGATCAAGTGATCAAATTTTTTGTAGGAGATGAATTATATGATCATATTAGGAAATAATTATGTGATAATACTCAAAATCCTAAGTATAAAGGATTTAGAATAGAGAATTATGGTCTTTTATGATACAATGATAGGATATATGTAATAGATAGAGATAATTTGAGGAGTACAATGCTAAAAGAATTAAAAAATTCCCCATATTCAAAACTCCTAGAAGTAACCAAGCTCATGGATAAGCTTAGACCACTCTATTTATGAAAAGGAATCAAGAAATATGCAGTAAATTTTGTGTATCATTGTTTGGAATGTCAGCATGTGAAAATTGAACATGTGTTTCTAGCTAGATTATTGTATCCATATGACATACTAGAATAGAAGTGAGAGGTGATTAATATGGACTTTGTCCAAGTTTTACCATTGTCATGGAATAATATTGACATGAACTTGGTAATAGCTACAAAATTAACCAAGAAACACACTTTATACCAAGTAACTTGACTAATGATGAACCTATTCTTGCAAAGAGATTCATAAAACAAGTGTATTAGTTATATGGTTTCATAGAGAAGATAGTTTTTATCATGATCCAAGGATGAATTTTATATTTTTATTAACTCTAAATTTAGATCTATACATGATAGAGTTAAGAAGACTCTTCAACAAATATCTCTCCATGAATCCATTATCACAGCTATGAAGTTAATGATTACACACACACAAAATAAACTATCTATTATCCACTCTATATCTCAAATAGTTTACAATAGAGATAGATAAATAATTATAATATAGGAGAATCCTAACCATCCCATGCATGTGGGACTAACTTCTCTAATATAGGTGGAAGTAAGGCATAAACCCATCATCCTCATGAATGTGAGATAAACATCTCCAAAAAAAACAACACTTAAGTAATCTAAAGTGGAGGAAAGTAATACCCCACACCAACACCCCCTTAATAATAGCTTAGGTAAGTATAATAAAGGATGTAGTGTGAAGCCACATGTTTCTATGGATATCAATCTATCTTGTCATATTACATGGATCTCGAGTCATTATAACCACCAAGTGAAAGTAAGAATGGTGCTAAATATTAATATAAATGAATGAACACTATACACAATAATAATAGGTAGAATGATGAACCCAATGAAGAATTGATTGAATGCCCTCCAATAAAATTATGAAAAGTGAGCACAAGACTAGTGTGGCTACCACAATGGTGTCACTGGTGGGGATATCACACTATTGTCACTATAAGAATCACCATGAATGCCATGCAATCAAGTCAAAAATCCTTATATGGGTTTTAAAATACAAAGTGCCTAAATAAGATACCAATGTACAAAAGAGGAATCCATAAAACACTAAAAAAAGTACAACATATATATATATATATATATATATATATATATATATATATATATATATATATATATATATATATATACTATCATAAAGTGGATAAAAAGAGAGAAAAATCATAGGAAAAATTCCCGCCACAAAAAAATAGAGAAAAGAAGAAAAGATAACTAGAAAGTCCCCAAAGATGATGTTTAAGTAGAATACACTCTAAGTACTCACAAGTGACAAAGGAACTCAATCTACATACTCAATCATAAAAATAACTAACACTAGGCTCAACTAGAATAGCTTCAATTATTAAGATTGTTAGTGGTGATGACATTACAAAAGATTACTATATTTGCAAGGAATAATCAACACTTAAGAATCATAATCTACACTACATCCCCCTATACTATTGATTAGGTGGAGTGATGACAAAAAAAAGTACCTAAACCACCCCCCCGCTCTCCATAAAGGATGGTGTAGAGGAAAAATTATTTTCATAAGTGTTCTAATTCCACTACTCAAACACCAAACAAGTTGACACTATATGCACTAAAATAGCTCCATATCACATTGAAAGAAAATTTTGAACTATCAAAGAAGATAAGATGAAACTAAGATTCACTAGAATAGCTACACTTATATGCACTAAGATGTGGGAGATTTTCAACTATTGAAAAAGTGGTGTTAAAAATATAGATAAGGTCTCTTGAAGAGGATGGCTCTAGTGATGATGGAAGAGACAAGTAAGTGAAGAAGTGATAAGGTGCCAAGAATAGAGAATACAAATGCATGAGGGTAAACAAGGTTGATCCAAAAAAACCCCATGACACTTTATAAATTATTGAAATTAAAATATATCCCATACACCAAAAAATATCAAATGAAAACAAGAAAGACACTGGGCTTCACCAGAATAGTTCCAAACTAGGAGAATATCAACCTATCAAAAAAACCATTAAAAATCATGAGAGATGCTCCAAAAACAAGGGAGAGAAAAAGTGTCTTCATTTAAAAAGTTAAGGTGATAATAAAGGGGCCTTGATGGAGACATGACACAAATTATAAATGTGTCAAAGTGTCAACTACTAAAAATGAAAATTTACAAAGCACATGTAAATGATGTTCAACTTAGCCAAAAATGCATCTGAGATAGTGAAAATTTTGCAAGAGTAGTATAAGTAATACAATGTGAGCCATGAAAGAGTAATTTGGGATAAATCTTATGAAAATAAGATGTTGGTTATAGTAAAAAATGCATCTAAAATTGTAATGAGAGATAAAATACACTATGGTTATTGTATAACCCCCCTCAAATTTATCACTTTATATTTTAGTACATTTTGCCAAAATAAATGACACTAATATATTGGACATAAAAAACATTAACTTTTGAAAAAATAACACTCAATTTTTAGGTACTGATCAAAAGATATAGTTTTTACAAGATTATCCTATCATAAATGGGTCAAAAATAAAACATTACACCAAAAAAAATTAAATGCTTGGAGAAAATTAAATTGTTTCTACTAGATCAACAAAAAAGTTGATTTAAATGAAATTTACAGCAAAGGAAAAGAATAATCTTCCACATAGATCAATATTCCATGTTGATTTTTCAATTTAAATACAAGATCTAATTTTTTTTCTTAATCATGCATAAAATAATTGTATAAAAACATAATCATAAGGTTAAATTCAAAGCCTCATACCTCCTTGGCTATTGATTAGAATATTTATTATGACCACTTTCTAGAAACCTCTTTAATTTATCTTTTCAGTAGTGAAATAATTTTTTGAATCAGGTATATGTGTGAAAATAAAATGGATCTACAAGATAGTCATTATTTTATACAAAACTTTATAATTTATCCAAAAAAATTTATGGCCATCACAACAAATATAAGAAACTCAAATGAAAATCACTATGATTGATTAGATATAAACACAAAAGATCTAATCATACTAAAAAATAGAAACTCTTTATAATAGAGTTGTTTTGAATATGAATAATTAAAAAAACATAGATCTAAAAAGAAACCATACAACTTATCTAAGGAGTAGAAAAACAATGCAAAAAAAGGTAGTTAGAAAAATGGCATTTGGAGACTACTTTGACACCATGATATAGTTAAGAATAGTCTTCAACCAAGATCTCTCAATGAATCTATTATCATATCCATGAATCTAATACATTGTACACAAAGAATAAACAATCTATTATCCATTTTGTATCTCAAATAGTTTATAATAGAGATATAAAAATAGGTAGAAGATAGAAGAATCCCAACCATCCCATGCATATGGGACTAATTTCCCCAATACAGGTGGAAGTAAGGAATAAAACCATCATCCTTATGAATGTGGGATAAATATCACTAAAATAAATAACATCTAAGTAAGCTAAAGAGTAAGGGAGTAATATCCCACACCAATAGGGTATGCAATTAAACTTCAACACTACATGGTCAGACAAAGTGATTTAATTAGGTTTTAGAGGACCTCCTTCATATGTATTACATGGATCAACAATACAAGTGGGAGGAGTACCTTTCATTAGTTTCATTTACTTAAAATAATTCATACCAATTAACATTGAAGATGGATCTATTTGAGGCATTATTTGGAAAGTGTATAACACTGATCAGTTGGGATAGGTTGGAAGATATGGTAGTCTTTGGACCTGAGATGCTTTTAAAAATGGAAGAGTAAGTCAAAAAAATTAGGTAGAGGTTGGTTGAGTCCAATGATAGACAAAAGAGCTATGTTGATTTGAAGAGAACATATAGGTAACTTTTAAGAGGTGCTAAAGTGTTTTTTTAGGTTAAGCCTAAAAAAAGCTTGATTAAATTTGAGAATTTAGCAAAATTTTCACTAAGATATGTGGGACCCTTCAAGGTTTTAGAAGTGGTCAACATTGTAGTGTATAGTATTACATTTCCATCAGTCTTATCTCTTTTGTATAATGTCTTTCATGTGTCTTATCTTAAAAAGTATATAGTTGATCCTTCACATGTGTTGGATTGGAATGTTTTTTAGGTTCTAGATCCTGGGTGGTCATGGTAGAACCAATCAGAGTAATTGACACTCATAAACTTGGTTTGTGTAATATAAAATTGTCATAGTGTAATGTCATGTGAGACCAATACTATAAGGATAGTGCCACTTTGGAGGACTATGATGAGTTATAAAGGCTATTTCCACATTTGTTTACTTGATGCATTGATAGATATTATTATTATTTTGTTAGTTAAAGTTAAAATTTTAGAACTAGAATTTGAATAAATGTCATCAAGATGATGACCAACTTTAGGGGTGAAGGATGTCACATATTGATTTCTATTTAAGCTTAATAACATTTTATTCATGGGTTATTATGGTTGTTAAATTGATTAGCTAATATTTAATTAAGTTGTATGTCATATGCTATTTATGGGGTAGTTTTATGTTACTTAGATTACATGACTAAAATTGCTCTGAGTTAGTTGTATTTGTTTAATATTTGCATTATGATTATTTAATGGGTTAACTACCTTCTTTTTCATCTTTTAGATACATTATAGATTCATCCTTAATAGCGTAATGGAGGGAGAGCATCATCAAAAAAGGTGGCATAGATGGTGATGTTGGGAGACAACAAAAGAAAAGATAAATACCTATGCACACACCATAATATATTAGCATGTTCTATGTTTATTGTTTGAATTAGATGACTGTAGTATGCCTTTAATTTTTAATATATATGCATGTTGTAATCTTATTTTTGATTTAATTATCTTGTTGATTAATATTTAAATAACTAGTATTAAGTCATTAGTAAATTATAAGTCCTTCATTAACAGTGATGGAGGACCCTAGTTGGCATGGTAATTGATATTAACATTAAAGACTAATGATTATTATCAAAAAAATTATGCTTAGGCAATAAACATATTTTTATGTAAAGTGATTTAGGTAATATCATTATTTAAAAATTATTTAGACATATTTGCGATTGTTAATTATATTCTAAAAGTCTATGGTTATCATTTACCCTATGAAGTCAACTTATAGTTCAAACGTAGAATGCATAATGTTTATTTTAAGGATTACTTGGTAACATTGTTAATATTATTTTTAATAGTCATATGTTATGTAGTCATATGTTATGGCTACCTTGTGTTAATAGTATTTTTAATAATCATATGTTATGGCTACCTTGTCATATGATTGGTATGTTAAATGAACTTATTGTGTAAGTCAACTTAGCATGGAAATTATTATGGTGATGTACTTTTATAAAGTAAATGTAAGGAATCAACGAATATGGATATTTTTTAGGTCTATATAAATGATTATTTAATTATTATTGGGAACACTTGAGAAGGATTAGGGTTTATGATCTATGATTGACTCAAGTTAACTATAATTTTAATCAAAATCCATTGTGTGAGTTGGAAGTGACTCCATAATAAAATGGTAGTGAACTATTGTTATATTGATTTAATCTCACCATGCATTATTATAGTCATTATTCTTTGTTGAGAAATTGGAAGAAAATGATGGCAATAAAGGGCATGGAGGAGAAAGGGGTAGTTAGGGTAAGATGAAAATAAATGAAAGGAAATAGAGATATGAGATTTGGGGGTAGGTGGTAGACATCATGAAGGTAAGGGAAGATCTCAAGTTTATTCTCAAAGGCAAGAATAAATTTTGGGAGCTCAATTAGGTTGGTGGTGTATTTGAATTTATGGATGATAAAATATATGTATTCTATGTGTGATTTCATGAAAGGGCTTTTAGTAGTTTATTTATGCTATAAGATGTAATTAGATAAATAATTGGCTCTATGGATGGTTCAAGCATCCACAAAACCAAATATATATCATTGGAAACCCTAAAACCCTACACCTAAGACTGTGTAAAACTTATGTAATTCTAGTTAAGAAAATTAAACTTCTATTTTTTATATGACCGAGTGTTTAAATTTTGGATATATCAAAAAGAACAAGATGTATTCATCTACTGGGGTATGTATATACATCCTACAAGTCTTTATTGACCTGGAATATATATACATACCAAAGTATATAAATATAATGTATATATGAATTTCAATTAGATTTGAGGTGTTTTGATGATTTTCATTAGTGCTTCAAATCTTTATATGGAAAAATGTTATCATATATAGACTTGAACATTATATACTCTATTTGCATGAATTTTTGGAATCATATGCTGAGTCTTAGTTAGAATATAGGATTATTTAATTAGGTTCCTAATTATTCATAAACATATCCTATATTATTTTTTTGGATAAGTATTGATTATATAACATATAGGCAAACATTGGTATATGGCTAAGTGTTGTTTATATAAACATAAGAGTGGACATCAAGAGTTGGTTGAGAACATGTTAGTTGATTGTGGATACATTTATTCATATAAATGAATAGTAATTAGTTTTATATAGTGTGAGCTGGGTAAAACACATACATTTTGTAGTGGTTTTATTACTCATCTCATAGTCAATATAAACACTTAGTTGAATTGATCATGGTTTGATATTTGATTTAGATTTTTTGTTTGCATTTTGAAAATGGACAATGTATATATACATTATAATTGTTTGAAGATGTGATTGGAAATTAGTAGTCAATATAACTTACCAATACATATATACATAATCCCTACATAATAAAACTCTCAGATACAATCGGCTAAGATGTATATGTCTGTGACATATAAATTATATATTAGGACTGTAATTTAATTGATTCATATTTGTCAAGAAATTGAAATTATATATTATAATGGTTGTGTTGACTTAATTAGTAGTATGATTATTGTTTATAAAAAACATGATAATAAAGTAGTTGGAGTACTATAATTGGATTTATTACATACTGGATAGGATATGTTAAAGTTATTCATTTGATTTTAGTTGGTAGGCAGAGTTAATTGAGGTATGTCATATACAATACATGTCTTTACTAGTTATTGATTGGGTATTTAAATATACGGAATACATGATTAAATGATTTATTACAAACATATCATGCATATACCATGTATCTATATACACATTCCTTAGATGAATAATACATAATTAAATAGATACATAGGAGTGCATTTAGTCATCATGATTATGTTGTAAAATGTATTTAAATAACTCATGAGATAATTTAATATGTATAGATACATATATATGGTATATATTTGTATAAATTATATTTTTAAATATACATATATATGGTATATATCTGTATGAAGTAATTATGTACATATACACATATATTTGTATGATAAGTATGCTTGTAAATGTGGTATATATTTATGACTCTTAATTGAGTTATTAATCTATGATGTAGTATACCATGATTGTATGAATACAACTAATTAAATGTACAATAATTAATATAAAATTGTGATTGTTGTTTAATATGAGCCTTGAAATTAATTATGATTGGTTTTTTGTAATTTTTGAGGTATGTACATGGAAATATACTATGATAAATGTTGTTTGTCATAGATAGTAATACATATGAGTTAATTTTGAGATTTAGTAACTTTTAGACTAAGTATAAATAGATCTGAATGGTATGTTATATTAAGGATTGTACTTGTTTATGTTTATTATTTATGTAATAAATAATATGACTAATATTCATTGCATACATTTGACATACTAAATGTATGTACTATGATTATTTCTATATTTAACATGTTGTATCCCTATTGATAAGAAGTAATCCTATGGAATATATTAATCATCTTTTAATTAACTAAATATCACATTGATGGTACTAAATAATTAGTAAGATGGACATCACTAGCTTAGTTAGCATCATCAATACAAGATGAGGGTAATCTAATCAAGGGGTGTGTATGAATTTGATTGATCCTTTTGATCATTACATATTTGAAAACTTTTGACAAAGTAATGTTTTAGTTAAATATTGTCATTTCGTATGTTTGATTTACATATTTTTATGATATCATGTTATAATGCATTTTATTTATGATACACATCATGTATTAGATATCTTACAACACATAGATACTAACTTCTCTCTTTGGATTCCTATACCATCACTATCTACCCATTCATGAAGGGAGGGCCATTCCCTAGTTGGAAGATTGTGTGGGGGGTTGATGGTTCATGGTTGGTATGTAAAAGTTTTTAAATGATGCTCATCTTCCCCACAATAGTAATTAATTGGAGACTATACCTAAGATTATCATAGGATACTCGAGTTCATTAAGACTCATGCTCCATGGAGCCTTGTATCGTGTATACCATTTAATATTATGACATTATACTTGATAAAATCATAATATTTATTCATCTTTACATTAATAATGGTGGCTATAGTATTGCATCAACAATGGATAAAATTGTGTAATTACCTTTTTGGAATATATGTAGTTAAATGAGTAAGTCAACATTGTACTTATTTTATTTATTTACATCATAGTAATCAATAATTGAATGGATTGTTACATGTCTATTTATGGATAAAATAAACATTACATTAATTTAGATATAATTAGATTTCTTGTGGTGAAATCTAAAGTTGATTATGTTAGTTTTTTTAAAATTATGATATTCTAGTAAATTCTAATGGGCATGTTATAGTTATATGAGAACCGATCAGGAAAGGCACACTAAGAAATGAATTAACCACAATATATGGATTATAGATTCAAATTAATTTTTTTGCTTTAGTTTGATCCTTACAAAAAAATCATGATTTCAAATTAATGAACAATGCTCATGCCATCACCATGTTTGTATGTTTTGTTAACTATCAGTTGGAATGTCAAGCAATTTTACATTAAACTAAAATTATGTTTTTGTGTATATTTTCATGAACCAATATCATGCCCCTTGGATCTATATGGTAAATTTGATAACCTATATCCCAAATTTATATGAATGTGAAAATATAAAATTATGTTCTTATAAAATTTTATGCATATGCCCATGCAAATGCAATCAAATGTGTATGAACCTATGTTAAAATGTATTTAAATTGAATGCATATGCATAGTATATGCCCTTGTATTCTATATCAATGTGCCAGTGTCTATCATGTAGTTGAAACAATATGATAAATAATCCATTTGAATCTTTTAAACTTGTAAAACATGTAATTTTATCTAGTTTTCTACTCATGGAGGATTATTTATCTAAGATAATCACAATATAATTACCCCTTTTTGAGATGAGGGATGTATCCTTTAATTCCATCATCTAAAAATAATAATGAACTACATCATGTTGTGTATAAAATATAACATCATATAATATAATTTGACCATGTGGAGAGTATGTTATCATAATAATGTATGTATCAATCAAAACATGTAACATATGAAATGCATGGATTATTAGTGTCATGTATAGATAGGTATACCAATGAGGCATGTTTTATAGGTATATCTAAATAAAACTACATAATAATAGTGCATTATATAAATCATGGTTCCCCTCAATGTTAGTAATCTTAACAAACACAAGTGTCAATTGTCACACATAGGTGAAAGGGCCTCATACAAGGGGCATAATATGTCACAAAAATCAATTACAAAGGACACACATAAAAGGACATAAAAAATGTTAACTGTGAGGGAAATCAATAAATGAAATGGACACACACAATAATCACACATAAAGTAAACTATCATGTAAAAGTGAAATAACATCAATGAATCATAGTAAAACATACTAGTCTACACTATCCATATGTGTCAATACTATATCACAGTAACATGGAATATCATGTATCACTATGTAATAAATGATTAACTAGAAAGGCATATGTAACAAATTTAGGTGTATCTTCATGGTACAAAATTCATAGAAAGATATAACCTATGTAACAAGATGACCCTACTTTTTCCATTGGGTAGATAGAAAGCCAACATTTATATGTCCATGTGTGACCTATATTTCATACATAACACTTAAATATCATGAAATTCACATGTATGTAAGTAATATTACATCTACCAAACATGTGATAAATAAAATGTGTAAAAATGTAAAATATCCATCATGTCATGATTGGGTCATGATTTTGGATTTTGTGAATAATTGAATGTTTTTACATTTTTTGATTGTTTTATTTTATTTATACTCTTGGAAAACTAACCACTGATGCACTCAAGGGGGAGGTTTCTATATCAGGTTGTGGAGGGATACTCTATCATATATGGGATGTATCAACTACATATGGGATGAAATATTGTATAAATTCACATGGGTAGCATGCCTATCATTCTCAATGCTAATGGAAGTCAGGGTATGATGAGTGTTTGTATAGTGATAAGGACTCTATGGTGTCTCATTGCTTGTGTTCATTTTGGAACATGATAAATTATCTAACATAATAACTGAGTATGTTTTGTATAATAATAATCACTTAATGGTCTTTGATTAGATATATGACATAATATACATGGAATAATTAAGAGTTTAGATGGATCTTATATGTGTGTAACAATTGACTTTGTATATTGATCCTACATATGTGAATAATGAGCCTGAATATGTGTACCATTCATGTCTTAATAATCATATTTAATATGTAAACCATAAAATTTTAATAGAAATATTAAATATGTGTCTTAACCAATTATGGGGGTGGAGGTGGATATATCATTGACTGAAGGTTATCAAAAGTCTCTCACTAGAATCCATGATTTTAATTAGGGTGTTTATTTTGCCCCAGTTTATTCTAATTTTTATTCAAGTTATGAAGAGGATAAGTAATAACTAAACTATATGTTAATTAATCTTCTTATATCAATGAAACTTCCTATACGAAATATGATTTTGCATAAAATGAACTTGGGTAGCTAATTTTTTACAAGATACCTTATTAATATCTCCAAGAGCCTTTATCCAAACTGGTATGTCTAATTATGATTATTATAGTGAGAGATATAAAAAAATTATAGACACACATAATATTTCCCCATCTTATGATGTTGACTATATAGTATCCCAATCCTAATCCTAGAGCTTAGATGCTTTAAGTTATCAAAATTCTCTCACTATGATCTATGATTTTAATTGACATGTTTATTTAGTTCATATTTATTCTCATTTTATTTCATGTGATGAAGATGACAAGAAATAACATGAAGGCTATTCCCCATTCACTAATCCACAATTGGAAAATTCTCATTGGGTTCTTAAGTAGATCTCTAATTTTTCCTAAAAATATTAGCAATGAACTCTTTTAAAGATCATTTTGGTACATTTCGATCTTTTTGAATATATAAATCATATAAACATATTTAAAATACATTCTAGTCATTTTTAAAGTACCTTCTATCCTAATACATTTCAAATCCACTCTAGTCTTTCTAAATGTATCAACCAGTTTGATATAGTTCAAAACTACTATAGTCTTTCTAACTGTATTGGCTTACCTAATATGGTTCAATATCTCCAATATTTATTAATTATATTAACCATTATATATATAGATAAAAAATATTTATGTTACATCCTTAAATTTATTTTCTAGTACTCAAATAATGTTGATACAACATCACCATTACTTCTTTAAATTTATAACTACATTGACCATAAGCTATAAGGCATTGATACAATGTTAATTTATCCTTATCCATGATATAGATATATTAACCAACACATATTTATTTTTAATAATTCTATCATCCAATCCTATATAGTTTAACACACAAACCCTACATCTGACTATATCGACTAGCCTACTATAATTTAACCTAGTTATGTTACTATATCAACATATAATACTAAAAAATTCAAAAATACCTCTAAAAGTTTCATAGATTCACTTAGATTTAAAATACATTTATATGAGATATATTCATGTATATTTTTATAAAAATGTAATAATATTACTGATCTTGTGGTAAAAATTTCGTATTATTCCCCACTACTAATTCACCTAGTAAGGAAGACATTTTATAACTCCATAAAAGAGAAACAACTTCGATGGAAACATCATAATCTTAGCCATTGTGAGAATAATTCTCCTTAATTTTTAAAAATAATTATTTTTATATAAATCCTAATCCCCTTTATAATATTCTTTCCATGTCATATCAGTTCCAAGATAGAAATGCAATACTTATTAAGGAAATTAGGGAAGTCATCTTAGAGTCATTTATATATCATTGACCTGTGCTCATTTCTAAGAATCTCTACCTTGAAGATAAATACAAATTTATTTTAATCCTTGAAATATTTAACTAATTTTTTTCAAGTGTCATATAAACACATGTTTGACATTGACACTAACATATTTTTCCATAACATCATTGCCTATCCTAATGGAAAACATGTTCACAAAAATTAGAATAAATTCCCAACTAAGTTCTAATATTTGTCATATGGAAATCATTAAGCTCATATATGATAATTTTATAAAACCTATATATTAATTTGAATGGGTATCTAACATAGTACCCTTTGGAAATAAAGTCACCATGTTCATTCCTTTTATATCAAAGTTCATAATTTTAACTTAGTATGGCATAAAAATAATTTTCCCCTACCTTCCATAGATGTCATTATTAATTAAAAATTTTGTTATGATATTATTTCCATCATGGATAATTTTTAAGGGTATAATAATATTCATATAACCCCTAATAATCAACATAAAAACACTTTTAGTATTCATTTGGGCACATAGTGATACGTCAAGATGCCTTTCAACCTTAAAAATGATAGGGAAACATAGCAACATGAAAATCATTACATATTTTATGAACTTATACACAAAATAGTTGGAACCTATGTGGATGAACTTATATCCAATCCCAATCATCATGAAGATCATTCTCATGGCTAGTAAATCATCCTTCAACATCTTATTAGATATAAAGTAAATATTGATCCCAAAAGGTACATGTCTAGTGTTCTCTTTGGTAATATTTTATGATTATTGTTCTCATGATGAGGGATTGATGTGAATCCTTATAAGATAATTTTTTAATTTGCATGCATCAACCTTAGTCCATATGTCATATTTTCACATTTATTAGGAAGCTTTGGGAAATTAAATATTTTTTCCTGAGTTGGCTTACCATACTCATTCGATAAAGTGTCTTATCAATAAAGCTATTAGTATTGATTAGATTAATAATTTTTAAAATTCAATTGATAACATGAATAAAATATTAGTTCAACCTACCACCTTATTCCCACCTTGTATAAGTCACCCTTTCATATTGTATATGTCTTCTACCCTCATCTCAGTTAAGGAAATTATTTATCAACAAGATGAGACTTGCACAACATATGATATATAGTAAATTTTTAATGTTTTTTTATATTATGAGATGCACTACACTAAGTTTTATCATGATTTTTTTCATAATATACTTTTCCACCAAAACTCTTTGGAACTATATGATTTACCAAACTACCTATGTCATTATTTATTTATAACCTCTTCACCATTTATTCTCTAATGATTTCTTTCCTAGAGATCACATTGGTAAGTGGATAACCCTCTTGATGGAGTTTTATGTTTGGATCATTAACCACAAATTGGTCAAATCCCAAAATATTTTTTATCAAATTTAAATTTCACCCATAATAGCATGGTAACATCTCTAGGCTACTCTTCCACATGAATGTGTCCTCTTGATCAAAGGTATCAATCAATTGATTACCCTTAAAGATTAATTCCATAATTTCAAATTATAATTAAAGGATCAAGCCCAAAAATAAAATTAAGGTTTATTTTCTAATTTTAATTCCTCTATGAAATCCCCATTTTATTATAATTACCTAAGGTTACCATTTATTTGCATGAGGATACATGGACACTCCACATTGATGAAGATGATTGCCTTCAAGGAGCTAAGTTAGGATGTGTCCTTGTTGATAATTTTTTAAAAATAATTCTTCTATATTTTTTAATATAAATTTGATGTTACAAATAACTTGGATAAATATGAATCTCTCATCCTTGGTAAGAAATTAGTCATCGATTTAGACATATCATACTTTCATGATTTAGGTGAATCGTAGATTACATTTAAATAATTCATTGGTGTCTATAAATAAAAATGAAAAAGTATAACATATCATTAAATTTCTCCTAATATATCACTATTTATAAAATCTTAAGAGAAAAAAAAAATTATTACGGACTCTTTTTCCTCCTCAACTTCCCTCTTTCACCTTCATTGAGCAGTATCTGATAGATAATAACTCATACATATGAGGAAGTATACATGTATTTTAGCACCTAAGCATGGTTATCTTATCTTCCATGTAATATCCATCACCACTTGACAAATCTCGTGGCATATATAAATCATCCAATTCATTGAAAACCAAATGATGTCATACTCTTAAAGTTGACTCATGAAAAGACTATATTCCATAAGAAAGATTAAGAATTAATCCTTAATAATAACATCCTTTAATATCATCTAAGTAAAACTAAATTATTGTGTTACTAGAGGATAAGTTCATTATCTTATTCCATAAGCACATGGGGGAATTTTTGGAAGCCATTTTAGTGGTCATGTTACTACCTACAAATCCCTACACATGGGATGTATTCCATTAATTTTTATAAGAAGTATAATAATTTATATCTCCATAAATATCTTATTTAGTTTCATATGACTGAGATTCAAACCCTTGAATATCCTTGGCCATTCTCTATGTGGGTTTTATATCTTATATAAAGTTTATTAAATCATAATAAGGCAATGTCTTCATGGTTACTACCATTAAGTACATTACCAAGGGGATAAAATACATTCCACTTATTTTTTTTAATAAGATCAAATTTCATTTTGTGATTCCTCACACCATCACTTCTAAATATGGTGATAATTTCAAAATAAAGTATATGAATTATCTTTATTCTAAATTAAAAATTACACATAATTTTTACACACATTATCACCATTAGTGCAAAGCCAAAAAAATATTTAAAAATATATTACAAGGTAATATTATGGATTCCTATTTAGATTAGAACCGTAAACTTTATCATTTAATTTTGGCCTACTGCACTAGTATTTATACTATAATTATATAAACTCCATTCTATCTAGTATATGACACCGAAGTCATCATGCCACTCAAATTAGATTTAAATTCTTTACATGTTTCCATTCATGGAAAAAATATTTATGAAGATATTTTTGAATTATACCTTCACTTTTTATATTTAACAATCATCAATACAAAATTCACATTACTGATCAACATAATAATAAATTCAACTTCATAATATTACACCCATGAAAAAGAGTTAAAGTATGTAAAAACTCATGGGTTCCTTATCTTATCATGGACATCCTTAGACATAACACTTATAGATTGTAAATTAATGTACACATATTAAAATCATATACCATATCTTCATAATATTGAGAAAGAGGAGAAGGAACAGTTCCAAAAAGATAAAATCAAAGAGTTTAACCAAATTACAAACTTGTTCAAGAGTAAGGAGAACACCAATGTATTGACTGAAGAAATGGAGCTACAAAAGTCTCTCATGAGATGGTTCATGAATAGAATAATGAGCCTAAAAATTAGGATGAAAATAATTTAATAAGAAAATGAAAATTTATCCAAAGGCTAGATTGATAAAGAAAAGGATCTACATATTCAAAGACTTAGTTTTATGGTAGATCTCCTTGAACATGCTAATGAGGATATTTAGAACAAACTCAATTTCATTATAAGTTATAGTAAATTCACTATGAATGAAGGATTATATAATATGGAAAAAGTTTAAGAGCACCTCAAATACCTATTTGACCCTAGCTATATAGGTAAAGTAAAAGAGACAAAGGGCCAAAGCAGTAGTGGAATACACAACATTGATTATGAAAGCATTTTTAGGAAAATTAACATGAATCTTAACAACATGAAGGCATGTTGGGAAGACATGTCAGGAAGTATGGAATAATTTATGTTGTTTGGCTATGTGGGAGTGTTTTTTTTAATCTATTCTTTATTTATCTTTGTGTTGTGTCCTTTCATTATTTTTTAGCATTGTTTCTTTAGTCTGTTTCTTCTATGTTTTTATGTACTCTTAGGGTTTGAGGACCCTATCTCAAAAAACCCCCCCTTTAACCTCAATAAAAAATATACCATCTCTTCATTATTAAAGATCTATTTTTCTTAATCTATGTTATTTTTAGATTCACTTTATTATATTATTTCATTTCCTACACATGATACTTGATTTATTATAGATATATTATAATCCCTTAAGCTAAAATTTCTTGTATGTTATTTTTAACTCTTTTTTGGTGTATCAAACCATTTATTTATCAACACCTTTTGGTTTCTTAGCATAATCCCTAGTACATAATCTTGGTCCTTATGTATTTGGTCATTTTTACACCTCTTGGTTATTTAATTTTTGAGTTGTATGGTAAAACTTAGAGAATCAACTACGCCCTCTTCACAAATTTTCATCTTGTTTAATTCATTTTTATAGTCACCTCATTTTTGTTTTGTTTCATTATTTATTTTGGGTCTCTTTGGTATCTATTATAATAATAGCCCCATTTTGGGTTTTCATATATTTTATACATTTCATAGATTAAACCTACATATGCCTCTTATATTTTTAAATTTATGAGTTTCATGTTAAGAATATTGGGAATACAATGAGTCCCTCATCATAAACAATCAGCATTCTTCACTTTTCTCTTTATAATGCTTCAAACCTTATGTCTGTGCCTTAAAAACACAAGGTAATAGTCGAGAGTGGTGTTTTTACACTTAGAGTCAGTCATATTCTCTTGTCATAAAATTTTTATAGTCTATCTACATGTTTTAATTCACATTTTACCTTCTCTTATGATGAAGTATCAAAATACTTATCATTTTATTATATTAATTTATACATTTTTTGTGGTTGGGAGAACCCAATCATTATATGATTATTTATATGATATTTCCTATTTCACCTATTTTTGGGATCACAAAATATGATTTTGGGATTTCACTCTTTTCTAAGTTTTAAATCTAGGAGTATATAAGTGTCTTGGTCTTTAATTTATCATCTTTAGAAACTAGGTGTAATATATCATGTGTTATTCATATTTAACATCCATGGTTGGTATTTAAAATACATATGGATAAGGAAAATTTAAAAATATAAAAGATTCAAAATCCATCTCATCATAGTAAAAAGGAAAAATATAAGTGTTGAAAATTTGGCCTATCAAGACAAATTGCCACCCTCTATCATTTGAAACTTTTTAGGATACTATCAATAGCCTCTATAGGGTGGTGAACTATGTATTTTTGATTAAAAGAGATAGGTTTTGGTCATTGAATGTAAAAATATGACTCAAAAATTCAAATAAATTAATATTTATGTAATGTTCTTAGTTCTAAAGTTTCATGCTTTTGAATTAACTCTTTATGCAAGTTCAAGTGTTTAAAAGTCCCCAAAAGACTCACATGTGCCAATTTTTGGTCCAAAATCATGTAAAAAGTTATAAAATTTTTTTACCATGATGTTTGAATCTTGTTTATCCTCTTCATGCCCTAAATTTGGTGGTTCATGATTTTAATTGTGAATAAATATGAAATAAAAAGCCATTTTTAATGTATTTCATGTAAAAGTACAAACTTGTATGACTCATTCCATATAGAAAAGTCTTTGAGATTGACTATGAAGTAATACGAGGTGTTATATAAGAATTTAAAGGAAAATATATTCAAAATAGACCCAAAATCAGTCTGCTCTACTCAACTAGCTTCTTTTTACATCAAGAGAGCCCTTCAGGTTTGTAGGTGGTACGACCATGAGAGAGAAAACTAAGGTCTATAATTTTGTTCAGAGAAATTAATCTGAGAGAGATTCCAACTATGGAAATTGGTTCTTAAATTTTTCATCTCTCTTTCATGAACCATCCATTTTAAGCTAAGACACTCATTTTGTCTCCTTCATCCAAGCAGACAATCACTTTTTTAAAATTTCTCTTCATTAGGGCATCATGGAAAGAAAATTCAAGTTTGTGGGGCTTCTCAGGAATATAATTCACATTTCCATGGTAGTAATAAGTTATATTCCACATGTGTGAGAGTAAAATAGATCTCAATAATATAAATGAATGTAATTCTAAAGTTTACAAGCATATGAAGAAGAATTGAACAGTCCAAGAGAGAGAAAGAGTTTCAAGAATTATTGGATTCAAGTTTTTGAGGGTCTCCTTCATGTTACACCTACCTCATTAAATATTATAAAAATATTAATAAACATTCATAGAAAAAAGGATATCATTGTGCTCTAAATATTTGCATTAGAGTCTCAGTTTATCAATGTTTAAAGTTTCTTAGCATATTTTAATGTTTTATCATAATCTTAGGTTTCATTTTTACTATGTGTACCTCTTCTAAAGGCTTCCAAATTGATATTACTCATTGAACATGTGTTTATTATTATTTATGACCCTTAACAAGGTGCCAAAATACACTATTCATGCTCTTAATCACTTCCATCTTTTTACCTTTATCCTCACTACCTTATCACTACCTTTCCACTACTATATGACTCCATTTTCACTCCATCACCATTCTATTATCCATCATATTCACCACTTTCTATCTCACCTTTATCTCATGATAAAATATCAATAATGAGTTAGATATTTTTGACCATCATGGTCATTCAAGGATGGTATTCAAACCACATAACCCTACTAAGATTGATTAAATATCCATCTACAGTTAATAAAAAAGTACAATCAAGGTGTGTTTCAAGAGAATGTTATCTTGAAGGGCTAAAATGCATAATTATCACATGAAAAAGGTTCAATAATCACATCAAGATTAATTTTAAGGGAGGATGAGTTCAATAATATTTTTTATTGACCTTTCTCAAGGTCATTTCCACTTCAGTCCATATAGGCAACCTATGGATCTTCATCTATAGCCATGATTTATGGAAGATCAAAGATACAAGACAAGAGGAAGCTTGAAAAGTGAGACAGGAGAGTTGAGAGTTATAAAGGCTTTAGAAATAAAATGAGATTTAGAGTAGCCTTGGAGGTTTGTTAGTATCGAATCAAGTATTAAATATATGCTTTGGTTAGTGCAAGATTCAAATACACACACACAATCAAGTTTATGAGAAAAGGGGTATATTTTAAAAAGAATGGAGTAATAAGTAAGGAGATAATAATTATGATAAGGTAATGATCATGAGAATAAGACCAAATATAGGCCCTTGAAAAAATAATACTTTGTTTACACCATTTTTCCATGAAAATATATACCTACAACAAGGTTTGTAAGATTTGTAAGAGTATTTATCTTCCACCAAGTCCAAAGATACGAAGGTGTTTATATAAATATAGGTTCATGAGTTGTTTAAATAGTATTGATAATCAAATATAATGTGAGGAGTTCCAAGTAGCCATGAAAATTCAATGTCTAAGCAAGATATTCAAAATTTCACTTCATAATAGGCATCTATAGCCTTCTCAAGAGAACCTGCCTATCTACAAGATACAAGAAAATGAGGGTAGAATGATATAATGGAATATGTAACATGAAGATTTATAGTAAAAAGTGATAATATGGATGAATTAAATAAAATTAATATAGAGATAATGTTCTAGACAAAGCTACAGTCAATACCAAATCCATGAAAATTACCACCTACAACCATACTAAAAGTCATCTTCATCTGACACAATCACATGCCCTAATGATGTAGTTCAAGATAGTTTCCATTAAATTTAAAAATTGTGAGGTCTCTTATGAAATTAAAATGAAAAATTGACACTTTATAAACTTTTATCAAAGATCATAAAAGGCACTATCATCTCCTGAAGTACTATACAGGTCTGTTGTATGGACTAAGACTGTGCAAGGTCAAAGAACATTGTTTGAGGAGCAAAATATGCTAGAAGAAAATAAGTGAAAGGCTTAAAAACAATTTTTATTTAAATAAATTACTAAATTATGGTGAATAAGATATCAAACACCTCTATTCTCCTCAAATCACCACCTAAAGTAGTATGATAGTCATGTCATAATGGGGTTTCTTGAAGAAACATGTTGTGGTGGAGTGATGAATAGGTAAAATGTGACAATTGAAGGGTAAAATATATTTTAATAAATATTTTATATCCTATTAAATCCTATAAATCATCCTCAAATGCAAACATATTCCTTTAGCATACAAACACAATCATGTTTATACATACCTACACACAGTCAATGCCTTGTAGGTAGTTTTGAGAGAATTCAAGGTTTTTTATAATATATAAGTTAAATTTACCTATAAAAATTGGTAAACATGGCCCTTATTACTTTATAAATATTCCCATTCCATACTTAAGGTCTTAACATAGGTGAAAATGCTCATTATTTTATCACAATCACCCACATGTCTACTAGCAATCAAAGGATGGGACTAATAAGATTGTAAGAGGATTGAGAGCATGTAAAAAGGTTTTAAAGGAAAATAATAGTGATTTTTAGTTATAATTTGTCATTAAATATGGTCATAGTCATGAAGTTCATGCAATAATACCCTTGAGGGCTAGTTAAGTGTGAAAGACCAAAACAAGCTTGTGTGCTCTTAGGATTATTTTTATGTTTTGAGTGTTGTTCAAGATGTATTAAAATTTTATAGTGGTTTATAATAAATTTTTAATTTTATAAAAAAATTACAATCTCATTAAACATGAGAATATAGGCAAACTCAGTCCATCAAGGTTGAGCAGGTTATGTCTGCTTGAAACCCTTGAGTAGTGAAAAGAAGGCATTTAGAGCACTTCATGACTTTGAAACTATTTAAAAAGAGTAATATAATTATGAGAACATATTTTATAGGTTTAAAAATATTTTAACTCTTATCTTAAATAAAATAATATTTTTAGACCTCTACTTTAGCAAAAGCATAGCCTAAGCAAAGAACCAACACAGGTAGTCATAAGAGGCATTAATGAAAATGGAGTTTAGTAAGAAATATGAGGTAATAGGGGGTGAAGTTTAATTTTAAATAATTATTTTTAAGCTCCATATTATCATACAAGTCATCAAGACATCCAATTCTAAGATTTGGTAAATTAGGCCTAGAAACTAGTCTTAAGCCCTATATGCTCACACCACCATCAAGGCACTTTAAAAAATTTCAAGAAAATATGACACATTGGGAAGATTTAATGAGAATTTAAAATTAATAAATGAGGTATTAAAAAAATATAAATACAATGGAACAACCATTTTTGGTCTCAAGGAGGATTTCAAACTACTGCAGTCCAAGACACCAATTCAAACCATCAATTGAAGTGATCATATCTTTCACCACAAGGGGAGTTTGAAAAAATTATATTATAATTATTTAAGGAACCATATAAAATTATAATCCATGAAATATTATGATTATTTAATTAGATGAGGTTTATGAACAATATATAATAACATAAGCATGTATAGAATGCATTCAAACCCCTATAGGCAAACTTTATTACATACATATATTTGTATATAATTTTCATGGGAACCCAATATTGTTATTTAAATTTATGGGTTTTATGCACTAAATATTCATGTCAATAATTTATGGTTTGGAGGATTGTAATTTATGAACCATCGTTAAGAAGGTTCACCTCCAAAACCCTCTTAAAAGACCAATTTTGAGACAAGTCAATTTTATTACAATAAAAAACTCATGAATAATCCTTGAAAATATTGAAACCCTCTTAAAAGACTAGTTTTGAGACAAGTCAATTTTATTGGTACTTTGTTATATGAAACTGTACATACATGTTATAAAATAGAAGTTTTTTGAAGAAAAAGTGCTAAAAGGATAGGTATAAGGTATTTTAATGGATTCTAATCCATGGAGAGTGAATTTTGGAACTTTTTATTACTTCCAAAATAATCATATTCTTAAAAACATTCCTACAAATTCCTCTATGAGCTCATTCAAATGAACTAATCTATAAAAATTCAAGGCAGATTGACCTAGTCAACTATTTTGATTAAGTTGTAGGTGTTTCTTCATCAAAAGGAATTATTTAATGATATGAATATTTGTTAAAAGCATAAATATAATTATATTTCTAGGTTATAATGGTCATCAAATGTAATAATTTAAACTACTAGGCCTATTTGACTTTGTAGGCCTATTTAATCAATCAAGTGAAAAGAGAATTGACATTGAATGGATATAAAATAAGTAAATGTGGAGTTATAATTATTTATAACTAGATTTAAGTGGAAATTAAATGCACAACTAGATCTTATGTGAAAATTAATGCAAAAGAGGGCTAAAGAATGAGTTGACTAGTCTTAAGTGTCAATCAATCATGATTTAATTGAACTAAAGAGGAAATCAAAGCATGTTTCAAGTATAAAGCATGAATAAGGACATTCAATTAACTTGATACCATTTCAAGTGGAGTTATTAGACAAGTATATTGGTGTAAAATGTTAGAGAAGAAGCCTGGATAAGACAAGAGGTCACACCACCTTATTTTCAATGCCAAAAGGACTCATGCAATAAAATTAGACAAAAAGAGAAGTCTTAAGGATTATTTACTACAAATTGTAACTAAAAATTGAATTTATTTAATGTTGAGATGTCATATCCTTCTCTGCTTTATGCCGCATTGGCTAGATCTTCTTCTCTTTTTCTATATATTCAGGGCTTTTGGCAATTTTTTAGGATCCCTCTCTTGGGAAAGATGAAACTCTACTAATATTGAGCTTTGTAAACGTCTTAAGTAAATAAAATGCCTAGTTACAAATTCCTATGTATAGGTTTAGTGTGTTATATTGGTTTGATTTGAAAATATGGTAGTATTTTCTCCCTTGGTAGGTCCTAATCTCACCTAACTATTAGTATGTCATCTTATGAATGTCATATATAGTGTTTAATGTTGACTTATTGAGATAATAATGGATAAATTTATTGGTTAATTACTTGAATTATTCCTCCCATCATTTCCCCTATGCTTTGATCACTTGATAGAACCTTTATATGAAATACTATTGCATAATATTCATTTTGGATTTGTAGACTCAGTGAATTGCATTATTCACTAGTGTTGTGGAGATCAAATAGAGTGGATGAACATAAATATAAGTGAATAACTATCAATAGAATATATTTCCTTTTTAGTTATCTTTCTAACCCTTTTCATCCTCAAAAGTATATTAAATTTTAGGAAATTGAGCAAGGGATATGCAGTAGAGCATCTAGCCTCACAATATAGAGGTCTAGTCTAAGGTATAGGTATACTAAACCTTAGATCATTCCAATGTTAGTCCAAGTGTGAAGGAGATCCAAAAAATTAGTCTTTAGTAGGGTATAACCTAGGTTGTTAATAGTTTTGGCATGCTCAATGGGACATAGATTTAACCATTGGAGTACACATTTGGAGCATTTTAGTCTTAAGAAGTAGTTTCAAATACTCATATGATCATCATATTAGAGGTAAAGGGAATATATTATTCATAGATTCATTTATTTTCATGTGTTTTCTTATCATTTATGGCAACATATGGAGAAATTTGATGTCATTCATCTCCTTATCAATAGTCATATGATCCATCCCAATTCCAATATGATCCATACATATCTTTTTATTAACCTGCTTATCAATTTAATTAGTTATGTCAATATCATGACATTCCTAATTAGCTCAATCAAGTTCCAAGACAATCCATATCAAGTTTTAAACAAACCTTGTTTGACTATGAGAAATAAATGGTGAGCATAAACACTCAAAATAGTTATGGATAGGAGATTCACAAACATGAAATTGAGAACATGAGAGCCTCATTACATCAATTCAAATAAGTGTGTGCATATTTAATAAGACAAAGACATTCAAAATTTAGTGGTGATATCCTTGGCATAGGTGGTCTAATTGTAAACATTGAAGAGAGTTGGTAGTCTATGAGAGACACTCAGGTCACCACAATTAGTAGCATGTTCCAATTGAATTACACTTTTCTCTTTATAAACATCAAATAAATGTATATCATAGCCATAAAATTTCCATTTAGAGTTTACAAGATTTCTTACTTATAAGTCTATCCAAGAGAGACCTCAGGAAAAGAAATAAGTATGTTTTGAGGAGGCTAATTTTAATGTTTCATATTAGATCATATAGGAATCTTCATCTTCAAGTTTGTAGGGAGAGATCTCTAATGATTTGGTTTATGACTTTGAGGATCACCTAGACAAACAAGTTGATCTTTCAAACCAACATCTTCAATAGTCAATATTAGATTCAAAGTTGACACAATATCAGCAGTAAGTTCCTCATTTTACACATGGTTATAATTAGTCTAAAGGAAGAATATCTTAAACCCAAGTTTATGACTTGGAAACAAACACAATAATCCAGGGAGAAAGAGCAATAGTTAAGCATAAGTCAAGATGCTAAATTCAAGATCAAGTATGAAGTTATTTAGCCTCTACTCCTCCCTCCTTAAGATATTAAAGTATTTTCTTAATATAAATCTATTCAAGAGAGATTTCATTAGAGAGAGGAGGTGAAGGTGATCAAAGTTGATCAGCCCCATGAACATGATCAATAATCTATAGTAGCACCTTTGGACCTTTCTCATCTTCTTGAGTATTTTCAAGGATCTAACATGTTGATTATTTAGAAGGAACCTCTCCTTTTTGAGGTAAGTAAAGAATATTTAGCTAAAGTGATAGAAAATGAGGGTGACTTGATTGATCAAGAGGAAGATATCATCATTTGGACACCACTTAGAAAGGATAGTCATGATTCAATATTCTAGAATGCAAAAGAGGAGGACTTTTAAGAGGTTTCACTAAAACAAGAGGAAGATGTTTCTCAATAACTTGTATCTAATAAAGAGGTACAAAAAAAAATTATCTATAAGGTATCCATGAAGATTACTCACACAAAGCCATTGTTAATATTGAGAACATTCCTAAAGTTGATGACCATTGGCAATAATTGTACTATGAGTTTTTAGGTGAGATTCTAAAGTTTAATATGGTATATTTGAATGATGAAATAGGATATCAGGTTGGATTTTCATATGAGGAATTCACCAATGTTTTGGAGCTTCAACAAGGCCATGATATATTAGAAACACCAAATCAAGATGAGTTGGAGCTTGATTGGATATATGAGATGCCATTATCTATTGAAGATGAAGATGAAACAAGTGTAATAAATCAAGAAAATTCATATGAATCCATAAAAAGGTTGGAAATGTGTGATTATTCACAATCAAATGGTAAAGATGCTAATTAAATTCATGTATTTTCAATTGATCATGAAGAAATAGCCTTTTGGACTTGGAGGGCATTTGTTCAAAGTTTGATAGTCCATATCCACCCCATATAGAGATTGAGTAATGCCTTATAAAGGATAATAATATAACTTCTCATTCTAAGTCCTATAGGTATATTCAAGAAGAGATTAATGATATGTTATAACCATGATTATAAGAAGTTGAAGACCTTGACAAACCACTACCTTAAATTTAGAATATTAGAAACATTAATCATAGTATATCAGCTGGGTTGCCAATAAAATCATTTAATGAGAATGTGAAAAATCATCATCAACCCATTAATGATGCAAAAATAATGATTATTGATGTATAAAAGAATAATTTGGGAGGATTATGACCATGTCCTGGACTCACATGATCAATCCATGAACCTAACAAAGGAAGTAGAAAGGCCAACTAATTCTCCAAGTATCCATGAACATGTAAATGTTTATATCTACAAGAAAGAGCCATAAAATATGGAAATCATGCTTCAAAGTTATATGGTGGAAAATATAGCTTTCCATTTTACCCTAGAGGAAAGCTTTTGACTTCAGGTTAGTTGTTATAGGTTGTTTTTCATGTTTCAATAAGTGAATAACAAAAGTAGTAGTCTACTACCTTGTTATTATCTTATATTTTTTTATATTTCCTTAGTTTAATTTTGTTTGATTTATATTTTAGGTGTGTTTTCGTATTGTTTCTTGGTTGTTTTTGCAATCAATAGAGGTTTTTCAAGGTTCAAAAGTCTATTTGATAGTCAAAAGAGTCATCAAGTCATGTTGTTGTGTTTTAGATTGCCATTGTCATGTGAAATATAGTGAGTTATCTTGACCATCAGGCTAGTTAACCTCTTTGAGTCTCTAAATTTTTTTTCAATTTATCCTATAAATTCCAAATTACACCCTCTATAACTCGAAACATTTCAAGATATTGTCAACAGCCTCTTTAGGGTGGTCAATTATGTATTTTAGCTTAAAAGAAACAAGTTTTGGTCATTGAATGTCAAAATTGGAGTAAAAAATTAATTATAATATCCAAAATACCTTAAAATACATTCATATTTATGTAATTATCTTAGTTCTAAAGTTTCATGCTTTGGAATTAACTCTTTATGCAAGTTCAAGTGTTGAAAAGGCCCTAAAAGACTCACACATGCCAATTTTTGGCCCAAAAGTATGTAAAATTTTTAAAACTTGTTTTAACATGATTATTTAATTTTTTTATCCTCTTCATGCACTAAATTTTGTATTTCATGATTTTAGTTATGAATAAATATGCAAGAAATAACCATTTTCATTGTATTTCATGCAAAAGTATGGACTTGTACGACCCATTATATATTTCAGAGGCTTGGAGATTGAATATGAGGGAATAATAGGTTTTATAAAACAATTTAAAGGTGATAATATTAAAAATAGGACCAAATATATTCCCCTCCAGTCAACTAGCTTCTTTGCACATCAAGAGAGCCCTTTAGTTTTCCAGGTGGTACAACCATGAGAGAGAAAACCAAGGTCTACAATTTTGGTCAGAGAAAAAAAATTAGAGAGATTATATATATGTAAATTGGTTCTCAAATTTATCATCTCTCTTTCATGAACCATCCCTTTTAATTCAAGGAATTAATTTTATCTCCTTCATCCAAGTAGTTAACCAAATTTCTTAAATTTCTCTTCATCAGGGCATCATGGAAATAAAATTTAAGACTTCAAGGCTTCTTAGGAACATAATTCACCTTTCCATGGTAGTAATTAGTTCTCTTCCACATGTTTTAGGTTTAAATAGATCTCAATAAGACAAATTAATGAAATTTTTTAGTCTACATGCATATGAATAAGAATTGTATGGTCCAAGAGAGAGAAAGAGTTTCAAGAATTATTGGATTCAAAATTTCATATGTCTCCTCCTGCCTCATTTAATATTATAAAAATATTTATCAATATTAATAGGAATAAATATATAATTTTTCTCTTAAAATCCCCATTGGAGTCTTAGTTTATCAATGATTAAGGTTTTTTTAAATCATATTTTAAGGTTTTAGCTTAATCCTAGGTTTCATTTATACTATGTGTACCTCCTCCAAAGGCCTCAAAACTGATATGCCTTGTTAAAAATGTGTCTATACCTATTTAGGAAACTCAATATGGTGCCAACATATACTCTTCATACTCCTAATCACCTCCATCTTGTTACCTTCATCCTCACTACCTTGTCATCACCATTCCACTAATGTAATACTCCATTTTCACTCCATCACCATTCCATTATCCATCATCCATCATATTCACCACCTTCCATCTCACCTTCATATCATGAGAAACTATCAAGGAGTGAAAGGTTCTTAATCATCATGATCATTCAAGAATGGTATGTAAACCACATAACCCTGCTAAGATTGAGCAATCAATCAACAAAATAGTATAGTCAAGGGGTGTTTTAAGAGAATGTTATCTTGAAGGACTAGAACACATAGTTATCACATGAAAAAGGTTTAATAATCACATAAATATTTCTTGGAAGTGAGGATAATTTCACTAATATTATTTTGTGACCTTTGTCAAGGTCATTTTGACTTCAGTCCATATAGGCAACTTGAGAATCTTTATCTACAACCATAATTTAAGGAAGATCAAAGATACAATACATGAGGAGTCTTGAATATTGAGAGAGGAATTTTTAAATTGATAAATACTTCAGAAATAATGAGAGATTTAGATTGGCCTTGGAGGTTTTTTATTTTTAAATAAAGTAATGAATCTATGCTCAGGTCTATACAAGATTCAAATACACATACACAAAGTCAATTTTATGAGAATAAGGGTCTATTTTCAAAAGGATGGAGAAATAAAGAGGTAACAAGTATGGTAAGGTAATACTCATGAGACTAAGACCAAAGGTAATCCCTTGAAAAGATCAAACTCATTTTAAGCCATTTTCTCATGAAAATGTATACCTATAACAAGGTTTATAGGCTTTGTAATTGTACTTATCTTCCACCAAGTCCAAAGTTGTGAAGGTGTTGCTATACCTCTAGGTTCATGAGTTGTTTTCCTAGTATTTATAATCACAAATAATGTGAATATTTCCATGCAGCCCTGAATTTTTAATGTCCAAGAAAGATCTTCAAACTTTCACTTCATAATAGGCACCTACCATATTCTCAAGAGAACATGCTTATCTATAGCCTACAAGGAAATGAGGGTATAATGAAAAAATGGAAGAAATCACATGCAGGTTCATAGGAAAAAGTGATAATGTGAATGAATTCAATACAATGAAGAGAAAGAGTGACATGGAAAAATCTACAAACAAGATCAAATCCATGAAATGACCACCTATAGACATACTAAAAGTCATCTTCATCTTACATAGTCACATGCCTTAATGATGAAGTTAAAGATAGTTTTCATTTAAGTTAAAACTTGTTAGGTTTCCTATGAAATTTAAATTAAAAATTGACACTTTCTAAACCTTTATAAAATATAATAAAAGGCACTATCATCTCACGAAGTACTATATAGGTCTATTGTATAGACTAAGACTATGTAAGGTTAAAGAACAATATTTAAGGAGTAGAATATTCTAGAAGGAGATAAGTGGTAAGGTTTTAGACAATTTTTGAAGTAAAAAAAGTACTAAAGGATGGTTAATAAGATATCTAACACCTCCATTCTCCTAAAATCACCACCTATAATAGTATGACAGTCATGTCATAATGGGGTTTATTGAAGAGACATGTTATGGTGGTGTGATGCATAGGTAAAAGGTGACAAGTGAAGGATAAAATATATTTTAAGAATTATTTTATAGCCTCATTAATCCTATAAATCATCTTAAAATGAAAACATAGTCTATTAGCATATAAACATAGTTTTGTTTATATATAACCTACCCACAGTCAATGGTTGGTAGGCAATTTTTAGAGAATTCAAGGATTTTTATCATCTAAAAGTGGAATTGAAATCTAAAAATTGGTAGACATGCTCATTATGACTTTATAAATCCTCCCACTCCATCCAAAAAGTCTAAATAGAGGTGGAAGTGCTCACTATTTTAGCACAATCACCCACATGTCAACTATTATTCAAAGGAGGAGACTAATAAGATTTTAATAGGATTGAGATCATCAAAAAATGTATATAATAGTGATTTTTAGTCATAATGTGTCATTGAATATGGTCACAATCATGAATTACATGCAATAATGCCCTTGAGGGCTAGCTAAGCATGAAAGACAAAAGTAGGCTTTTATGCTCTTAGGACTCTTTTATTGTTTTGATTGTTGCTCAAGATATGAAACTTGAAGAGGGATTTTTAATAAATTTTTAATTTTATAATTTTTTTATAATATTATTAAAAATGATAAGATATTAAAACTTATTCCATCAAGGTTTAGCAGGCTATGACTACTTGAAACCCATGAGTAGTGAAAAGAAGGCACATAGAGCACTTCATGATATGAGACTATTTAAAAAGAGTAATATAATTATGAGAACATATTTTATAGGTTTAAAACTCTTTTAAATCTTCTCTTGAATAACAAAATATCTATATACCTCTATTTTAGCAAACACATAGTTTAAGCAAGGAATCAACACAGGCAGTCTTAAGAGGCATTAAGGCAAATGGAGTTTAGTAAGAAAAAGGAGGTCATAGGGGGTGAAATTATATTGTAAAAAATTATTTTTCATACCCATATCATCCTATAGGTCATCAATACTTATAGTGCTCATATTTGGCAAATTAGGCCTATAAGCTAATCTTAAGACCTATAGGCTCACACCACCATCATGTCACTTTCAGACCTTTCATAACAATATGACATATTTATAAAATGTACTGAGAATGTAAAGGTTATAATTGAGGTACTCAAATAATATAAAGACAAGGGAATAACTATTTTTGGTCTCAAGGAGGAGTTCTAACTACTGCAGTCCAAAACACCCATTTGAACCACCTATTGAAGTGCTCATATTTTTCACCACAAGGGGAGTTTCATAAAATTATATTATAAATATTTTATAACCCCTATTAAAATTTAATCCATGAAATATTAATATTGGATGAGGGGTTGAGATTTATGAACAATCACTAAGAGCATAAGCATGTAAAAAATACACTCAAAACCCTATAAGCAAACTTCATTACACACATATATTTGCAAACAATTTGAATGGGAACCCAATATTCTCTAATAATTTAAGAGGCTATATTCAATAAATATTCATGGAAATAAGTTTGGGTTTGGAGGACTATACTTTATGAAATATCATTAATAAGGTTCACCTCTAAAACCCTCCTAAAAGACTAGTTTTGAGAAAGGTCAATTTTATTTCAATAAAAACCTCATGAATCATCCTATAAAATATCCAAAAATTAGTTAAAATTATTTAGGTTCCTATAAATGGTACTTTTATTTATGAAACTATATGGACATGGTACAAAATGGAGTTTTTCTGAAGAAAAAGTGTTGAAAGGAGAGCTACAAGGTATTTTAATTGATTAAAATCCATGGAGAGTGAATTTTGGAACTTTTTATTACTCAAAAAATCCTTATATTCTCAAAAAAATTCCTATATATTACTTTTTGAGCTCATTCAAATCAGCTAGTCTATATAAATTCAAGGCAGATTGACCTAGTCAACTAGTTTGACTAAGTTGTATGTGTTTCTTCATTAAAAGGACCTATTTTATGATATGAAGAGTTGTTATATGCATAAATATAATTATATTTTTATGTCTTAATGTTTTCATGTAGGTTCTAATGGTCATAAAATGTAATAAGTTAGGCTATTATGCCTAATTGGCCTAGTAAGCCTATTTTATCAATCAAGTGAAGATGAAATTGGAATTGAAGGGATATAAAATAAGAAAATGTGAATTTATCATGCTTCATAACTAAACTTCAAGTGTATATTCCATGCAAAACTATATTTTGAGTGACAATTAATTTAAAGGAAGGCTAAATAAGGAGTTGATTAGTCTTAAGTGTTAATAAATCACAAGTTAACTAAACTAAAGAAGTAATCAATGCATGTTTCAAGTATAAATCACGAAAAAGTACATTCACTTAACTTGATCCCTTTTCAATGGAGTTATTAGATAGGTATATTAGTGTATCATTCTAGAGAATAAGATTAGATAAGATAAGAGGGCCCACCATTTTATTTTCAATGCCAAAAGGAGCTCATGCAAGAACATTAGACAAGAAGAGAAGTTTTGAGGACTATTTACTACAAATTGTAATTAAAAATTGACTTGAGTTAATGTTTAGATGTCATCTCCTTCTCTCCTCTATACCACATTATCTATATCTTCTTCTTTGCTATATATGCATGCCTTTAGGCTATTTTTGAGGATTCCTCTCTTGTGCATGATGAAACTCTACCAAGATTAAACTTTGTAAACCTATTAAGTAAATAAAATGACTATTTTTAAATTTTTATATATAGGTTTAGTGTGTTATATTTATTTTATTTCCACATGTGGTATTATTTTCAACTTTGCTAGGTCCTAATATCACCTATGTACTAGTATGTCATCTTATGCAGGTGATATATAGTGTTTAATGTTGATTAATTAAGCTAACAATGGATAAATTGATTGGTTAGAGCCTTGAATCAGGCCTCCCATAATTTCCCTCATGATTTTATCACTTGATGAAACTTTTATGTAAAATATTATTGCATAAGAGTCATTTGGAGTTTTAGACTCAGTGATTTTCATTGTTCATTAGTGTTGTGGAGCTCAAATAGAGTGGATTAACCAAAAATAGAGTTATATCACTATCATTAAAATATATTTCCCTTTAAGTTACCCTTTATAGCCTTTTTCATCCAAAAAGTAAATTATATCTTAGGAAAATGATCAAAGTAGATACATTAGAAGAGCTAGCCTCATAATCTAGAGGTCTGGTTTAAGATATAGGCATCTCAAATATTAGATAATTCTAATGTTAGTTTAGGTGTGAAGGAGATCTAAGAAATTAGACTTTAGAAAATTACAACTTGGGTTTCTATAATAACATTAAAATTTAAATCATGCCAAAAGATATGATCTTATTTTTTGGTATACCACTTATTCTAGCAAAGACTCAAACTCTATAGTTATATTCATGATAAAACATATGTCTATTGGGGTGTGGTAGGCCATTATATCAGGATAGGAGGTCTCTCATCTATTTAAACATTTTAGTGCCACCTAATTTCTCATGTAAGTACCAAGTCCCATATTATACCAACAAATATGTAAGGGGTCCTAGAATGGGGAAGACCACCTATGATCTAGATTATGGTATTTGCATCGATCATTTATGTAGAAAGTTAAGTCAAGGAATGTATATGTTACTTTTATTTATTTATTTATCAGTAGTTATTTTAGGCATTTTCCTATATTTTTTGGTGTTTTTATGTATCTTTCCTAAAAAACCATTCCAAATTACACTATTTTGACACATGATGAGATATGGGTGTGGAATATGTATACATATGATATTTTTCATCATTAACACTTTACTAATGATTTATATTTTGAGACTCATTGATTAATCATTATCCATGAGTGTAAATCCTTAAGAGTACACTAGGAAAGGGGTGAGGTTGACATGTGGTATTTTGTCATATATGCTTACAGACTATATTGTAATACCTTAATTAAAATCATTGTAACCTCCTTTGATTATTTTTAATATTCTTTATTTGTCTAATTTTTTGCAATTTTTATGGCCACCCTATCTTCATATTGTATTGACATAATCGATATAATCTATTTCATGTTTATTTAACCATGTACTATATTAGCCTATCTGATATAGTTATAATTATTTACTATTTTATTATCATGGTTGATATAGGTTTTATTCTATTGATACCCATTTAAATGAATCATTCTATTTGATACCATTAGATTAGAGTTTTAGGTGATTTATAAGTTCTAATTATTATATATACAAGTCATATTTATCATTCCCAACATACACAACACTCATTTACTCCAATTTCACTTATATTTATTCCCTTCATTTGTAAAATTTCGTGTTATAGGTTAAATTACTATTCATGGAGGTTAAGTCTTGCTAAAAATATTTGAAGATCAATAGGTGGAGTTATACTAAGGAGTTACACCATATTATTTTGTGTCCCCAACTAAGGACATCTAGGTTTTCTTATTATCATTTTAGATATTCATCTTAAAATATATATTACAAAGTGCCATTACATCTAATGGGGATATTGATGCACCAATGATTCAACCAAAAGGTAGGTGTGTGTGTGTGTGTGTGTGTGTGTGTGTGTGTGTGTGTGTGTGTGTGTGTGTGTGTGTGTGTGTGTGTGTCCTTATTCTATTTATTTTATTTACCTAGTAGATATATCTAGTTTAACTATTCTTATAGTAACATATATGTTTTTTTCCTTGCCTAGATTCTCTTTATACAAAACAAGCTAGTATAGTATAAAGCTCTTGTCTTTCCATTACCAATTTAGGATACATATATTATCCTTACAATTTACCATTACACCATATACTTCTTTATTATTTTAATGGTAATGTTATCTTGGATCTAGGTTAACCTTGTTTGTCAATTACATGTATGTGATTTCATTATTATATCCTTGATACCTCTTTATTTCAATTATTACATTATTTATTTTACATTTGTATATATTAAGATATGCACCCCACATCTTAGGCATAGGATTCATAACCATGTACCCTTTATATTGACTTTAGATCTCCCATTGATATATCTATGACCACCCAAAACATTATTTCTATACCATCTAAGTATACATAAACCCTATGTTATGGTTTCTTATTGTTATCCTAGTATACAAATATAAATAATATTTTTATATTGGCCATCCTATCCCACACATACACAAATAATATAATCACCTTAGGGTTTTAAAAATATTGTGAAAAAAATTAACATGTGATTTTAAAAACACATGAAACCTAGGGCTATTGGGTATAAACACATGAAATATAAAATCCCCTAGACAATTTAGATAAATACATATTTACCATAATGATAATGTAACAAAACTTAGGTTCACAAAAATGTATTAAAAATTAATGTATTTCATAATACTACAACAAAATTAATATGTTACTTGTTTAATATCTATAGAAAATATATAAAATAATAAATCAAGTCTAATTAACTAATTCTAAAACCAAATAAATAAATAGAAATGTGAGGTTTATGAGTATCTCATTATATATTTATATCTTGAAACAACTATCAATATAAAATAATGGAGATAACTTTTCAACAAAAATTAAGAAATGAACAAAAAATTGTGATGATAAAATTAGTATGTCTAAATTTTCAAGTTAAGTTCAATATAATGTCTATACTGTCAGTTGTTGTGGAAAAAAATAAAATATTAAAATTATTTTGAAAATTGTTTTTATCTTAATTATATCCCAATAAATATTATTCAATTTTGTGTCCTAATTTTGATCACTAAAAAATAAGCTTCTTATTTATTTCCTAATTTGGTATCTATATTTGAAACCTAAAGGAAAAAATAATTCTATTTAAATCATGTGATGTTGGTTAGTGTGGTTTTTAATAACATATTCACATATGGCCCATAATAAATAATATTGTAAAAATAAAGATGAATCAATAATTAGAGAATATTCAAGAGAAATAAAATTGGTATGTAGTGTGTGTACTTCATCATTGCAATGATTAATTTAAGTTTGACAACTTAATGATTTCATGATTATGTTATTTATTATAGAATACTTGGAAGCGCTTACAAAATTATTGTGAATGATACTAACTTATCTAGATTTATTTTCAAGTGTGATATGCTTAAATTAGTTATGATACACACACATATGTGCACACATACATACATACATTTGGAACATGTGATTTTGGTTAGTGTGGTTCTTAAGATCATCTCAACATCTAGCCCCTAATAAATAATAGTGTGTAAATAGGATAAATTAATAATTAGATAAGCTTATATTGCATAAAAAATGGTTTTATTTAGTGTGTGTACTTCATCCTTCCAATTATTAATTTAACATGAATAAATTACTACATTATTGTGTTATTTCCTTTAGAATGCTTGGAAATGTTTAAACATTATTGTGAACAATAATAACTTATCTATATTTATATTCAACTATGAGATGATTAAATGAATTAGGATCTCTCTCTCTCTCTCTCTCTCTCTCTCTCTCTCTCTCTCTCTCTCTCTCTCTCTCTCTCTCTCTCTCTCTCTCTCTCTCTCTCTCTCTCTCTCTCTCTCTCTCTCTCTCTCTCTCTCTCTCTCTCTCCCTCTCTCTCTCTCTCAATGTTTATGTGCATGTGGCATGTGTGTGTGCATACATGTGTGTGTGTGTGTGTTCACACATGCATGCACACACATATATACATACTTATATAAAATTGAAATTAAAATAAAGGCCATAATAATGTGTAAATTTACATCCAATGGTTGAAAAAGAGAAAAAGGTTGGTTAAAGTTCACATGTTAAAATGGAAAGAATGTCCTGCGTAATCTTTCTAGAACCATAAAACCACACTATAAACATAATTTGAGTTGAGTGCATATTTTTAAAAATGAGGGCATATAAAATTGAAAATTGAGCTAGGAGAAAATGATAGCTATAGGGGATTGGGAGAAGGGTTAGATACCATAATTATTTTATTAATCATGCCAGAATGATTTTTTTAATTAATTAAAAAAGTACATGAAAAATCTAGGAATATATAATTTAATAAATAATCATTTCTAAGGGTAATTTTTAGGTTTCTACAATAACCTATTGTTTCAATGAATTTCAACTTATATTTTGAGAGAGGAAGGAGAAATAAACTAGATACGGGTATGGTAGAAGAACCTATTTGGTTGTGTTTGTATTGAATCAGATGATTATGAAGAACTCGTATTTGGCTTGAGAGGAATGACCTATAAATAAGACAACACTAAAAAAAATGGTTTGTTAGATAGATAGCTAGGTGGATTGCCTAATGTTATCTAAATTTTGGAAGCAAGAGCTTCCTCAAGGGCTATCAATCCACACATTTTAAATAGATGAGTTCATAAAATAGAAGATAAAGTACTTGCATCAATAAAAGAAAGATATTGAAATCAAATACAATAAATTCTTGATAAAGAAATAGATTAAATTGACTAATATATAAATAATCAAGTCAATACTAATGCTAAATAGTTTGGTTGTGGTTCAAAAAATAGGCTAGGGGTATATGAATAGGAAGATGAAAAGAAAACTAGATTTAGTGGAAAGTAGGTGGATGATAAATAGATTGTTGTTATTTTCTACCACAGTGAATATAGATAGTTGGTGTGATCATTATAATTTGAGGTGACCATCGATGGTTGAGATAACCATCGATGGTTGGATAGACTATTGGTAGTTAGAGTGACCAATGGTGATTACTATGTATTGGGTTTGGATGCTAAAAGTTTATATTGATAGGATCATAAAAGGTAATTCTGTGAGATTGGTTTATGTTGGGCTGGTAGCAAAATATAAATAAAATAATTGATAGATTGAAAACAAATACTTATCCTATTGGAGGTTGATCAGATGAATGGTTGAGGGGGTTGGCTTATGGATTAATTTTGGTAGAGTAATGGTACTGGGTTGTTGGCTAAGGGGTATTATCACTTTAGCTCTCTATCATGATGGCTGGATCATTGGATTATTAGAAGAACACCTACAAAAGAAGTTCTAGATGTAAAAAATCTTGATAGTTATCCATCCATTTTCACCTCCTATTCCTCTATTCTTATAATTAAGGAAGGAGAGGTGCAACAAGATGTTAACAAGGGGTCTAAATTGATGTCTAAATATAACTTGTACATGTATTGGCTCACACATGAATTAGATAAGCTAATTATATAAATTCAAGTTGAGGTGAAGGGTTAGTTAAGTTGGTTTAGATGGTGGAATTTGATCATTGATAGTTACAGTGACTATCAATGATCAAGGGTCAAGGTCAAGTTGGGTTAAAAGGTGGGTTTAGCTAGTAGGTCAAGCTAAATAGGGTATAAAGGCTGATGGTTGGGCCCAAGGGGGTCTTGAGGTAGTCAAAGGGAATTGCAACATTTGGAACTATCATGTGTGGATTTTTGATGTCTACATTTTGCCCCTTTTTATTATGGAGTTTATATCAACAAGCTACAAAAAAAATGGATTATTGGTCAAAGGTTCAATTACCCCAAGCATTGAAGGAGGTGTTCCCCCTCAAACCAAGAGTGGATGAGGTAAAATGGAATCGAGTATGGGTTTAATAAGTGGATAACAAATGGAAAAATGGGTGAATGATAAATTAGGCATTGAAGCACAAACATGCACATAAAGTGTAGCAAAAGTGTGATAGCTAAGATTATGTATTGAATAAGTTGCCTTAGTTAGTGTAAATTAGGGTTGATGTTAAAAGGATAAGTGACAAGTGGACTACATGATCATGTTTAGGCATGGTGGTTGGGAACACTCATAAATGCAAGTCTCCTAGGCAAGGTCTATGTTTTCATGGGTATCTATAGTAGGAAGTGCTCCTAGAAGAAGATGAATGGGTCAATTATAATTTAAAGTATCTAAGGTATGAAGTGATCTTAAGAAGACACAAATTGGTCAAGTGTGTACAAGGTAGCACAAGTTTAATAATAGGTCAATCATTATAGTCAAAAGGACAAGGCAAAAGTCATTATAAAATGTGCACTAGTTGGGGTATAATGGACCAATGACAAGGTGGTGGGGGTGGGTAGAGAAGGTAACTCCATGGGTAGGTGTTTAATTTGGTTTTATTCTAATAAGCATAGGTGGAGAGACATAAGTAAATTGCCAAGATCCTAAACATTGATGGTCAAGGGTGTTAAGATCAATCATCGATGGTCACCCTAACCATTAGTGGTTAGGGTAAAAACCCTAAAATGGAAAAAAAGTGACTCAAATGAATCTTTATCATTCATTTGTGTTATTCAAATTTTGGGCATCTAGTTATTAGTCATTTTTTGATTTCTTGGTTGGTGAGGTTGATTGGTAAGTGGCTTAATTATTGGAGAGTGACCAAGCTAAGATGTAGTGAAGTTATAGATGTTGTCAAGAAGTAGGTCCCAAGATTCTTCCTTGAGGATGATCAAGGAATGAGGTAGGGGGCATATTCAAGTTGGTAGTATAGGTGTGATTTGGTATGGCATTAAAATTTGAACTAGTTGCTTCATGATTTATTAGAGCTTTGGTATTGAGTTTTTTTGAGGGGGGTTTTGGGTTTTGACCTAGGTATAGGGTTGGGATGGGTTTATGGGTAATTAAGAGCTAAATTTCCAATTTAGGATGGCAAGGTAGTGTGGTATAGGTAGGGGTAGGGGTGGGTGAGAATTTTTAAGTTTTTTATTATTTTGAGTGTGCTTTTTGGTAGGTTAGGGTTGGGAATGCTCCACTAGCAGTCATGCATAGTGACCATCAGTGATCATCTTGATCATCAGTAGTTGATGACCAATGATAAAATGACACCCTAACCTTCAAAAGTCAAGGTGGTTTGGAAATATTTTCAAAATGGTTACTTGAATGTTTTAAGTTGCGAGGGTAGACTTGATGTGTTAAATTGTTTGGTTTTAGATGAAAGTAATGTTTTAATGGTTTGATGGCTAATAGTGCTAGTGTTAGGTTTGATAGGTGAAGAAAAGGGTAGAATTTGTAGGATAATGGGTAGTGGTCAAATGGGTAAGATAGGGTAGGTTACAAGAGGGTGATATATTTCATAGGAAAAAGTGTGGTAGTGAACTAAGTTATATGCTATTAAAAAATTTTAGGCATGGGAGAAGATTTAGATGCATAATTGGGTGTCGTACATCTTTCTAGAGATTCACTAGGGTATGATTGCTATAAACTAGGTTCACATGGAGGAGGTGGGCCTTGGAATGATAAAGCATTATCATCACATGTTACATGATGTTTTGATGATCATGGAACCCATCGAGAGATGGGATCTATCCATTAACACCTTCTTATTAACCTTTAGTGAGATGATGATCTAATAGAGTATGTTCATAATATCACTCCATTACCCATATAGGGTGACCTAGTTTATCACATAGAGTAGAAGGAGAGAGATGAGATCCTAGAGTAACTATATGGAGATGCCTATGATTAAGTGAGGTAAAACACTGGAGGCTTTAGCTACATGTTTTTGTATTATAGGATCAGAAATGATAGGAGGATGATGACCATGATGATGGGAGTCTCATGTTTTGTTATTCCTAACTAGAGTAGTAAGAGGTTCCCATATTTACTACTTGGAGTATTGGTCAATATGCTACTAGTTCACATAATGTTTTGTTGGGTGACTTGGCTACTTATGTAGATATATAGGGAGTTGTGGGGCATCAGATCTCACAAGAGGTAAACCATCAACATGGGGTTTGTTCTACACTATTGGGCCTATGAGCACATCTGAGTGTTGAGGCTAATGGTGTTATTATGGGTAGGGTATGTTCAAATAGATTTATCAATAAGTTTTATCAAAGGTGTAAGAGGAGGGGTGCATGATACCAATTGGTTCATAGGCACACTAGATGCCTTAGTTATCAATGATGTTACTTGAAGGCCCTATGTCAAGTTTCTAGAGTGGTCTAGATATAGAAAACACACCTTATCCTTATAGAATTATAGGTGTATCTTTAGCAAGAGGTATGGGGAGGTAGAGCTCATCCCATTTAATAGGGTGAAAAGATAGTTTAGCTTGGTACACGATATACCAAGCCCATTTCTTAGATATAAGTGGGAAGATGCAAAGATCTTATTACCTAAACCACATCTAGTATGAACCTTGCTAGATCATGAGGGTTACTAGTAAAATCAATGATAGATGATGTAGGTTTTGTAGATGGTTACCCTACATAGGACTAGGCTCTTTATGTGGTAGTAAACTTTGGTGGGGAAGATGGTGGTAGGTAGACTCTAGATGTAGACCCAACTGATAGAGGTCAACAAGCATATGTTCAGGGGGTTTCCCTAGATATACATGTAAAAGTGGTACTAGCTACTACATAGGTATAAATTATAGCATTACAGGGTCAATTGGTAGCTTTATAGGGTTAGGTGGCTATCTTTATAGGTGAAAGGGACTAGGCTAGAGATTCACTAGCCTTGGTTACTTAGGAGAGAGCCTCCTAGAGATAGGTGGTAGGAGGATTAATAGGACCTTAGGGACCATAGGGTACCATCCCCTTGGCATGATACCTATCCATAATGGAGGAGTTATGCTACTATGAATTGATAGTCTTAAGGCATTATCCTAAGGAGCCCTGATAGGGTGAGTATAGAGCTAGTTTGGTAGGTGGTGTAAGCATGGTGACACCAAGATAGTGGATTTATTTTATAGGTGGATAGGAAAGGATATCAAGAGAATAAGAACTAGGAGGAAGTGGTGATCTAAGAGATAGTGGTGCCCTAGGGGCATAGTTATGACATATTATATTTTGTTGTATATTATTTTGATACTAGCCTACAAGTCGATGCGGTGAGATGAATATTTTGAGAAAGAGATATGTATATTGATGTATACATTATGATATTAGACTCATTATTTATATATATGATCCTTATTTATTGCTCATTTTGATGGTGTTATTTGATGGTTATGATGTGATGTTTATATTGATCATTGATAATGTTAAATGTATTATGGTTGCATTATATATATGGGTAAGGATGTAGACTTGCCTAGCTAGGCATGTAATGAGATGTATCTTGTTTTATTTTCATATGATATGGATATGATAATTATCTTCATGTTAGAAGTTAATGAATACATGCTTCCTCATTTATATTTAGACATGTGGTAGAAATGGTTTATTGCTTTATTGTTTATGGATGCTTGATTTTGACATGATGGATATGCTAATGATGTATGCTTTTGGTCATGAGACATGTTGATATGTTGTGGTTATGATTATGTTTACTATTATTTAAGGTAAAACACATGGTAAGTTAAATTACAACACTAGATGTGATAAAGAGAATATCATCAAGAGATAAATGTCTTATTGAATATATCAACTAGTCATGATAGGATAGGAAGAGAGCATGATGCTTATACTTTGGTAAGGACTAAAACAAGGCCAAAGTTGTATTGGAATAAGGAACATAAGCCCTTTTAATGATTTGTATTGACATTAATTATTTGGTTAAAATGGTGTCTTGATCACATACTATCAAGTGAGATCAAAATTCCTTGCTTTATAGTATGAAGGGGAGATGGCTAAAAAATGGAACCTTCTTTTGAGAATAGCATGCCTCTTTTGGAGGTTACCGAATATTTGATATAAACAAGTCTATATCAGACAAATTATAGACTGATTAATTCAATAAATATACTCATGAGAGATGATTATGGATTTCAAAATTATTGCTAATGAGAACCAATTATGGCTTTCAAAATTCTTTTATTTTAGCTTTTACTTGGTAATGGGTCTTTTTCTTATTTTGTTGTTACTTGGAGGGTTGGGGAAGCTAATCAATGTGGGAAGCTTATAAGAAATTAATTACTCTAACAAATGCTTTACTCAACCATGTTTCAAAGGAGTGGTCTAAGTTTGTTTTCTTTTCTTAATGCCTTTTATAGTTATCATTCAAAGGAGTAATCTGCAAATCCTAGGAATGACCCATGATTGTTTTTTATTTTGATTTTTTACTGTGGTTTGTGTTTGACATAAACTTGATTATATAGGCTTAACGTCTCACCTTTATGAAGGAAAAAATAAAATCATAAAAAGGTTAATTAGGTGTAAAGAGTTTTAGGTGACAATGACCATGGGAATCCATCTTATGAAGAGGGGTGGGAAGTACCATAAGAATCATGTCATGGGTAGAGCCATCGTACCCATTATTCAAGTTGAGACCATGATTGTAATGTATAATCACATGATTCAATTTCAATTGGTTTCCCATAAGAGAGGGAGATGAATGTGGTTTGAAATCAAGGGACAAACTTAAGTTAGATAAAAGGTGAGTTTGATTATTTTTAATAAAAGAAAGGATGCAAATTCAAAGCATTGAGGGGCTTATGTTCTAGGTTTCCTTAAATAGAGGATAATCAGTAAGCTTATAATCCATACTTGTGGGTTATTATATAAGTTCCAATCCAATTGAAATCAAACTTGCCATGCTTGCTTTTCTCCATATTTGTGACATGTTGATTTTCCTTTAGGATGAGGTCTCCAATGTTGAATTCTAATACTATAAAGTGTTTTTTACTAGAAAATTTGGCATGCTCTTAATATACATGAATATGGGTGAGGGAAACTAAATGATGCTCATCAAGTAGCTCAATTTTGACTAAATGGTGCTGACAATAATTATCTTCAAAAATGAGATCTTACAAAGATATGTAAAGAGATGGGATTTGGATTTTGAGAGGTGAGACAAATTCTGATGTAAACACAAGAGAGAATGGGGTAGTACTAGGGTCAAAATTCTAGTATGATATGCTTATATGGTGAGGGGGATGTGCAAATGCCAATCCTGACTAGATGCAATGAAAATTTTATTGAGCATGTTGTTAAGATTTTTATTACAGGCCTTTACCTATTCATTCACTTGAGGGAAATAGGGTGAGGAGAAACATAAATTAATATAAAATGCATCATAAAGAACTTGGACTTGTTTATTTCTTAAATATTCACCATTTTTAGTGATAATTTTGTGGGGAACACTGAAATAATAGATAATGTGATGGTTGATAAAGTTGACAATCTTTTCTACTTTGATGGAGACAAGAGTAATAACCTCTACCCATTTGGTAAAATAATCAGTCATGATGATGATACAATGGTGATGTTATAAATAATTAGGGTTAATTTCACCTATAAGGTCTAGACCCAATTATCAGAAGGGATAGAAATTAGTGGATACATGAAGACTATGGCTAGGTTCATGATGTAAATTGGCATATTGCTGATAGTTAACACACTTTTTCACATAATCATAATAGTCTTGGTTAAGGGTAGGCCAGTAGTATCCAATGTGAAAGATGCATTTAGCCATAATGAGGCCATTAAAATGGCCCCCATAGATCCCATCATGAGTTTCCTTGATAGTATGAGAAGCTTCATGACTATATAGGTAATGAAAGATAAGACCGCTAAAGCCATTTTTGTAAATAATTCCTCCCACAATGGTATAACATGAGCTACTCTAAATAAATTATCTTATATCATTCTAGGAAAGGCCAGAAGGAACAATGGTAAGGTTGAGATAGTCAAAGGTATACTAATACCAAAGGTCAGGCTAGGTCTCTTCCATATTGAAAATGGTGGGAGAATCTAGTTTGATATAAGAAGGGTAGGTAAGTCTATGGATAATGATAGATATATTAGAATCAGAGGGCATAATAAGGATCTATGTGGTAAGGGAAGCCATGGTGTTGGCAAAATTATTGGTAGACCATAGGGTGGATTGGATATGGTAGTGTTCAAATGATGTTAAGATTTTGTCAATTAGTTGTTTGTAATATTACAAAACATCATTCTTACATTGGTAAGAGCCATTTATTTGATTGACCACAAATTGGGAGTCATCAAAGATATTGTTTATTTTAACTCCCAAGGCTAACATAGTTTGGATACCTATTACTAAGGCTTCATTCTCAGCTATATTGTTGGTACATTCAAAATCCATCTTGAAGGATAAAGGAAGAGGTTTTTCATGAAGGGGCATAAGGATGATGCTAGCTCCCCCACCACATTGACATTTTGATCCATCAAAGAACATGGTAACTTGATAGGTGAAGTTTGCCTGAGAGAGGGTCATGATGGACTCATCAAGAAACATAAGAGGAGGAGGTTGATTGTCTACTAATGGTGCTTCAACTAATTGGTTGGTAATGACTTGCCCTTTAATTGAGTTTTATTAAAGAAAATCAAGGCCAAACTTAGATATAAGCATGATCCACTTGGCCATACATTAGTTTTTATATGGCTTAGAGTGCATATACTTGAGTGGGTTGGTATTGGTTATGACATAGGTTTTGTGGTTAAGAAGGTAGTGGTAAAGTTTTGTGGCCACAAAGACTAAAGTGAAGTAAATCTTCTTAGTATGGGTATACTGAGTCTCAAACACTACAATCATTTGACAAATGTAGTAGATGGCTATCTCTTTATGTTGTTTATCATGATGAGTAAACATTACCCCTAAGGAGTGGTCTATGGCCGAGATATAAATGTAGAAATATTGGTCATTTTTACGAGGGGTGAGAATAGGTGGAGATATGAGGTATGTTTTGAGTGAATCAAAAGACTTTTGATAGTAATTTTTCCACTTAAAAGCTATGTCCTTCTTCAGAAGGTGGTGGAAAGTTTGACGTTGATCTGAGAGCTAGGAGATAAAGTGATGAATGGATTAGAGCTTCCCCTATAGGATATGGATTTGATTAAGGTGGGTGGGAGGAGGCATGTTGAGGATCACTTTGATTTTTGTTAGATCAACTTTAATTACATAAATGGAGATGATAAATCCAAGGAGATTTACTAACAAAACCCCAAAAATGCACTTCTTGGGGTTGAGGTGGAAATGGTAATAGATGAGGTGATCAAAGATAATTTTGAAATTGTCTAAATGATCTTTATGATATTTAGATTTTCTTAGAAGTTCACCCATGTATTCCTTAATAATTTTGTGAATAAGGTCATGAAAGATGTAGGTCATAACACATTGGTAGGTTACACCAGTGTTCTTTAATATAAAAGACATGAACCTATAATAGAAGGTTCCCCATGGGTGACAAAGGTAGTTTTGTGTTTATCTTTGGGGGTAATTAGGATCTAATTTTAACTCAAAAATCCATCTATGAGAGATAAAATCTCATGGCCAACTATAAGATCAACTAGCTAGTTGATTCTTGGTAAAGGAAAGTCATCTTTTGGGTATGCAAGATTGAAGCCATGAAAGTCTACACAAATGTGTAGTCCCTCTGTGGCTTTTGTGATAGGCATGATGTTTGATACCCATTAGGGATATTCAATGGGTTGTATGAAATTGATGGATATGATACATTGAAGCTTTTCTTTGATGAGAAGGGCCATGAAAAGGTGAATTCATCAAATTTTATACTTGACAAGCTCAGCATCATGGTTGATGAATATGTTAAGGGTGGAAATAGTGGGGTTAATTCCTAGCATGTTACTATAAGACCAAGTAAATTCTATGCTATGGTCTTGGAGGAAAGAGGGGAAGTCCCAAAGTTATTCAAAATTTAGTTATTAGCCAAGTTTAATAATATGGGGGTTGTCTAAAGTACCCAAGTTGATATCCATGGTGGATTCATTCAACATGGCTGAAGTCTCAGGAGGTAGAGATTTCTAGATTGAATAATCATGTGCACCAAGATAGGTGAGAATGGAATTGTCATCCTGAAATTGAATGGTATTAATTGTAGGAGAGTCATCTCCTATCATCTCAAGATGGGTCATAGGGATGGTTATGGTCACCCCATCCTTTTGATATGTTATAGGTATGAGGCTTATCATGTTGATGAAAAAAATCTAGGAGGGATGATGTTAGAATCTTCCTATTCTAATGATGAGGGAATTGGTAAGAATGGGATCTCCTCATTAATTTTGGTGATGGGAGGTGAGTTGGTGTGATGATCTGATGGAGATAAACCTATCCCATGTTGCTCATGTGGTTTTTGGGTTTCAATGGGAAGAAACTCATGTGGCCTATGTTCATATCATCTAAGGTGAAATCCCTTCCAAGCACACTAATGAAGGCATATCTTGGTAAAACTCAATTTATCTAGGTAGGAAAAGCTGATGGTGAATGGTTGAGGTGAGAGAGAGAGAGAGAGAGGTGGTGGAATTTTTAAGGGGTTTTTTGAGTCCCTCATAGATGAAATGGGTTTGATAGTTTGGAGATCCAAAGGAAATAATGGCTCTAATATTAGGGTCATACCCAAGTTAATTATTAAGTTTCCAATACTCATGGGGAGTAGGTAAAACATCAAGGGATAAAAGGAAATATTCCCCAAGTAAAAGGTAATGGAATGTTGATTCCAATGGGTTTGTGGTTGGGATTTTATCTGAGGGGATGGATGAGCTAGTAGATCCATCATTGGTGGAAGAATATATGACATCATTTTTTTGGTTGAAGGTTTATCTTTGGATGATTAGTGTGTGTTAGATAGAGGTATGGGGATGTCATTGGGTTGATTATTCATGTTTCATGATGAAAAGGGGCTTGGGTCAGCTTGTATTGTGACAACCTAACCTTCATTCTTAAATTTTATGCAATGATGAAGGGCAGAGGAGACACAAATCATGGAGTGGATCCAAGGTCATCCCAAAAAAACATTATAATAGAATTTACCTTCCACTATATATAATATCTCTGGGAGTGTGCAAGGTCCTAAATGGATATGAAAGACAATAGTTCTTAAAGTAGTGGCTATGGTTTATTTAAATTATCAAAGGATGGTTGAGGTTTTGTACATGACAATGTTTGGTAGTTTGATTTGATCATAGGCATGGGAGAAGATGATATTAATACTTACTCTGCCATTGATAATGACTTATTTGATGCAGGTTTGGTTAATGTAGGCAATAATAAAGAGAGGGGAATCTGGGTCATCTAGATAATGTATTTATAAATCCTTGAAGGTGACAAGGTTGGAAATATGGAGAGCACCAACAAAGTTTGATAGAGGTTGAGGGTCTTCAAGTTATACCTCTATTAATTGTAATGCTTTTATCATGGCTTGGTGATGATGAGATAAGGTAGAAATAAAATAATATAGGCTCATCTTTGTTGGGGTCTAGTGAAGTTGTTTGAGAACCACTCTCTTGATTGATTAGAGGAGTTGGATTAGGAGGTACCCAAAATAGATACATTAGGTTTAGATCAAGTTAAGGTGCTTGATTTTGAATTGGTTGGGAGGTGAAAGATGGGTATGTCCATGGGATGGACACTTTAGTCTTCCCCTTATTGTTTTGTTGAGTGTGTGATCATGTGACCACATGGATAGTATGTATGGAGGGAAGTGTTGGTGTAAGATATTGGTTTGGTTCTTCAACAATCTAAGGTGAGATCAAGGGAGTAGGTAGGCATTGGGTAGTGGTTTTTGGAATGGTAATGGTATCATTGGAGGTTTCTATGTTAATATATCATCCCCATCATAGAGTCGATGGATTATGGTTTAGAGAGCTTTGTAGTTCTTCATGTCATGCTTGGGTGTTATATGATAAGAGCATACTTGGTAATCATTATACTAGGTGGGTTTTGGACCTAAAGATTTAAATGGTATGATAGGAGGTAAGGTCAAGCAAGAGGATTGTAATAACCTTTAGAAAATAGTCAAGTAAGATTTAGATAAATTTGGATAGGGTTTAGAGGTTTTGGCCTTGGTTGGTGAGATGGAAGTCTATTTAGGAATAAGTTTGGTGGTATAGGTGTTGGGCAAGATGGTGTTTTTAATTAATGGTTTTGGTTTTGGTAAGGTGGAAGTTGATAAATAAGAGGTAGGATGTTTTAGGGTAGGTAGTTTGGTTATTGATGGCTTGGTGATGATGGGCGTGTTAAAAAGTAAGTGTGACGGTGTAACTAATAGTGATGGTTGGTTTTTAGTTAAGACAGTCAGCTTCCTAATCAAAGTAGAGGGATGAGGCCCCAAGCTAGAGGAAAAGGTTGAGGGAGGCATAAATTTGGACCTCTAGCCTTTTTGTGGCTTTACCTCTTTGGTTAATTTGGTTTGGTGTTTGGTTGGTGTGTTTAGTAAGGTGAGCTCCAATTTCAAGAATAGCTGATTGAGGATCTATGTAGGTAATATGAAAATGTTTTTGGTTGGTTTGGTTAGAGAAGATGATTTGGTTATGTGGGATTTGGCTACATGTGATGGTTGAGAAATGGTTGGGTTGGTAGAGGTTTTTATGGTTTGGTTGATAAGATAAAGGGATAGATAATAGAAAAGATGGTTGGTCTATCAATAAGGTGGTTGAAGGTTCCTATTTGGTGATATAAAGGAACCCAAAATACTACCAAAAGGTGTCCTAATCTACATTATGGTTGGATATAAATTTTAATCTTTTAACTAATGTACATAATTATTTGTAGACTAGTCTTGTTCCTTAGATAGTATACTCGAAAGATAAACCCATAGGTTGAGAAAGGGGAATGGTGACCTCATCATTTTCCTCAATCAAAGGATGCAATGTTTAGATGGGTTAATATTTTGTGTGAGGTGAAGGTGTGGTGTTTTATTCTATGAGAATGATCTCTAAAGGGGAAGTAAGTTGCTCGATAGTTTAGGGAGAAGGTAGAGTGGTGATGATTGATTTCTTGAGTCTGTCAGTTGAAGAAGGGGTTGATGACTCCACTAATTCAATAAGTGGAGTGGAAAAGGTTACTTCCTTAGCTTATGTCTCTAAAAGAGGAGAAAGTAGCTCCATTGCCTCAATAAGTGGAGAGGGTGAATAACATGTAGATTGAGTAGTAGGCTCTTTAGTAATGATCATGTCAAGAACCATATTGATGGTATGAGCATCATGTAAACACTCAACTTTATTGCTCTCATTTTTGGTAGGTACATGATTGGAAAACTTTTATCTAAAAATTTCAAGGGCTTGGTTAGAGGTGCATTGGGGTTTTCCAATGTAAGTTACCCCTTGTCAATGAAGGTTTGGATAATGTTTTTGAAGGTATTACATCTACTACTGTCATGTCCCACTACCCAATGGAAAGGACATAGGTCATTCTCATTATACTAGCTAGGTGTAGGACAAGAAGAATCATATTATTGAGGGGGATTTATGGGAGGAAGTTTTATGATATTGGCTTTCATTAACTTCTCCAAGTCTAAAGAATAATACTCCTAAAGTGGAGTAAATTTATTTTGATTGTTTCAATTTTGATTTCTCATGTTTTGTTTGGAGGAGTCAGAGGAGTTTGGTTGATTGACTAATGGTGAAGGAGTGGTCTTAAGGATAACAACACTCATAGTCCCATTTTTTTTGGCATTGGTATTAGTTTGGTTTCTTGGTTTAGAGGAAGAGGCCTCATTGGTTTTGTAGGTAGAGTTTTTGTTTAACTTTAACTTTATTTCATCGATGGATCTATTTTTTAGCTTACACACCATGTTAAAATCTTCATCAAAGGTTCTAAAGATATAAACACAAAATGTGTAAGAGATTTGATTAGTGCATGCCCAAGTAAAAATTTCTATCAGTTTGGGTTAGGGTAAAAATAAGGAAAGTTGATTTATTAGGCTTCTCCAACAAGCTACAAAATCTCTAATAGACTCATCATCAAATTTCTAGATGGAGCAAAGGTCCATGATGGAAAATTTATTTGAGATGTTTATTGAAAAGTTATCCAAGAAAATTTGAGCTAGATAGGTAAAAGATAAGAGGGAATGTTTGGTTAAAGAACTATACTAGTCTAAGGCTAGTCTAGATAAAGACATAAGAAAAGTGCAGAGAAGGAGAACATCATCATAGGCAATCAAATAACATGAATGCCTAAATTACCTAACGTGTTTTTGGGGATCTTCCTTAATTTTAAATCTATAAAACTTGGGAATTTACTATTGAGGAGGATATGGTCTGATAGGGATAGATGGGTGAATATGTTTGTTGTAGATCTGGTCATATGATATAATGTTGTGAGACACAAAAATGGATGACTCTATAGTGCTAATTTTATCCATTATCATTTTAATTATATCTATTTTGGGTTGGGCATTGTAAAGCTTATAAGGTATATATTATTATTATGGTTGGATGACATATTGATAATTAGTAGGAGGTTTAGAAGCCACATATTGGTATGTGGAAATTGGTGGTTGGGTGGAAGCTATGAAGGGTAGGTGGATGTGGGTGGTTGGATAGTAGGTATAGGTACATGCCCTTGTGGGTTAGGGATGTAATATATGTTTGGTGTAATGGGAACTTATTGGGTAGAATATGTGGTTGGGTTGGTAATAATAGGAAGGGTAGTGACCTTTATACTATTTGGTGGTAGGGTATAATGTATAGACACCATACGATTTTGAAGTGGGATAGTGGTTAGTGGATTGGGAGTAGCTAAAAGAAGGTTGGAAATGATAGTGGTAGGTACTCCCATGGTGAGGGGATTATAGGTGGCTAGTGGTTGGGTTGTTCCTAAGGTAGAGGAGTCTTTGGTAGGGGTAGAAGGTATAAGGGTGTTTATAGGTTGGGCAGGTTGGTTTTCCACAGTAGTATCAAAGGGATTATTGGTAGATGAAGAATATTGAGTAGTAAATGGTTATGTGGTGTATATGGAAATAGAATTTTTCCTGTAAGGTGGGAAGACATGTTATAGCCCACAGGTGGATTCAAATTAGGGGTATGGTGAGGCATGGTTTTAAGATAATGGTAAAGGACCACAAGATTATTATCTAAGAAGGTGGCAAACTATGTATCTCCTTAGGGGACTTCCAAAGGTAAAGAAGGACTTCCTAAAGGATTAGGAGAGTTCTCTAGTTTAAAAAAATACTCCATAGATGAGGAGGTAGAAGAGATTTATTGTCTTGATGATGGGTTTTGTTCTACTAGGTTCTTTCATTGTTGATGAGTTAAAACCATACAAGACAAGGGAGAGACAATACACAAAAAGTTTCACCACTAAAACAAATACAAGACAAGAAAATTGTAATGAAATAAATCACACAATAGAAATTATGATAATTCTTATAGTTATTTTTAGTCTTTCTTTTGGATTATGCCTTAAACTTTCAAGAAATTGTGTGACTTCACTTGCACTGATAGAACAGGTACTAGAAAATAAATTTATAGATGGTTTTCGGCTATTCAAGATCTCAAAAAGGATTAGTATTAAAAATCAATACATGGCTTGGTATTGGGGCCTACCTCCTCACTACACACACCATAATGATAAGGGTGTCAAGTACTTGTCCATTATATATCAATTTCTAAAGTTTATACTCAACTAGAGAGATGAGTTGGTTCTCCCCTTGGTAATGATCTCTAAGTGAGATTGTCAAGAAAGGGTAAGGTTACCACCAAGTGATGAAATCCTAGTTAGGCCTTAACTAAAGCTTTTTAATGTTTGATTAATGTAGGTGGTTTGGTTTAGTATGTGCAATAAAAGTGATGTTACAATTGAATTACCTTACTTTAATTTAAATTATGTGAACTAAACTTGCAAGAAATCAATGTATGAATTTGATTTTAAGCCCAA
>JARHVA010007992.1:0-145000 GCA_037957365.1 Torreya grandis | reverse complement strand
AGAAGCTCTATTGCCTTCTAATGTTGTTATTTGATGATATTCATGCCCACAACTAGCTTCATCAGGTAGACTTATTCATGATCAACCAAGTCATTTAAGTCCCTGTCATCCCTATCCATGGCTTCTTTTATGCTCCTTGTATCTACAATTTTCTCTTCAACTATGAAAATCATGTCCAAAATTCTTCTATTATCCCTACCAAATTAACCTTGGATTTTTCTTTTAACTGACTACATCACCAAATTAATCTTGTGTTTGAATACAATGATTCCAAGAGTAGTGATTGTAGTAAGATTTTCTATCATGGTTACTAAAAGATACTCAATTCTAATGATCAATCATTTATCATTTACCAAAATTCTATTCAAATTTCTTATCGAAGTACCTAGACCTTGGACCTTGTCTACTATTATTTTTAGTATGTTGTTCAAATGTGCTAAGCTGATAGTTTTAAACTTAGGAATCTTATTCCTAATCACAATGTCAATGAGATCCCCAACCTTGGTTTTTGAATTTTTCAATTCTATTATTAACTCCTTAGATACTTCACCTTACTAGCTTAGGGCATCCTACCTTAGCTTTATTTAACTCAAAAAATTGAACATATCAAAGAATGAGGCCTCAAACATGTCCATCATGGTGTTAGGGACTGATAAAATGGCCTGGGTTTCTAGGTTCTCCTTTTCTCTTTCCAAGTTTTGGATTCTATATTTCATCCCTTAGACCCCAACCTTTGTTTGAGCTGATTGAACCTTAATTAAGCTCTCAACATCCTCCTCATGGATAGTAGCCTCCCCAAATTATTGACCTGCCACCAGGGTTAAACCTATAAAAGGATCCACCTTTTAGAAGGAGAATTCCTTAGCTAATACCATAACTTTCCTAGTATTGACCCTTTCCAATCTAGCTATTTTTTTATTAAATTTCATGGTAGTTGATGACCCTATGAATTTTAGAGGCTCTAAGACTTCTACACCTGTGTTGCCTGATGCTCTTAGAGCATCTATTTACTTATTCTCTATTCATGGAGTGACCATAATTATTCCTTACTCATATTCATTTACCATAGCCCTAATCCATGGCTTAAGGTCATCATGTACTTTAATATTGGAAACCTATTTGAGTGCCCATAAGTGAGAGGAGAAGGAATATTTTACAATTTCCCATAAATAAACTAGTTAGAGATGACAGGTCTATAGACAGGGAATTCATCACTAAATAGGTTGATCTCACTAGTTGGGTCCATGAGAGTCAATCTTGGCATTTGGGGCCCAATAGGGACCAGTGCCATTTCTACTTTCATCTTTTCCTTAAGAGATATTGGGACCATGTCAAGAGCAAGCTCTTTTCCTTTAGCCTCCCTAGGCTCTCCTACTTGGACTTGAGCTTCTTCCATCCTTTCCCCTTCCTCATTTATGTCATATTCCTTTACAAGATCCTTGAGGGCACCCTCAAGTGTCTCATCCACCTCTAAAGTAATCATATCTATGTGTTCAACTAGGGAAGGTGGCCTTTGGGGTAGTTTTGAGGATGAGGGCCCTTCTCTAAGTATCTATTCCAATTTTTCCTCTCCCAATTTCTTCTTACTATTGCCTTGCTCATCCTACCCTTGCATAATTTTCCCTTGAGGTTGTGGTTGATCCACTTAATGTTTTTCTTGGGATGTCTTAGATAGTCTAGGTAGTAAGTGCTATTAGAGAGGGTGAATTTACCATGCTTCTTTTGATGGATTGTCATCCTTTGTCAATTTGTGCTCAAGTTTGATGTTGTGCCCTTTGATCATGGTCAATCCCTATTCATATTTCTTAGCCTTAATGTAAATGGTGTCATGAACATTGAGCTGATGCATATAATCAGGCTTGGATAGCTTCATCTCCTTTAAATGATTGATTACTATTCTTTTTGGCTCCCATATTTTGAGTTCATCAAGTTAAAACCCAAATGAGTCCCTATGCTTGGACATGGTTTCAACTTGCTTCTAGTCTTATAGTACGGTCCTTCCAATGATTAGGTGGGACTTAGGCTTAAATTACTTAGGCTAAGGTTTATTTCATGTTTATTAAACACAAATTAAACAATATATTAAGGTTTTTATGCCAAAGTTTTTTGAATTATATAAAGGGGACTATGGCTATAAATCCTAGGATAAAATTTATACTATGTTAAATAAACACAATGTATACTTTGGGCCAAAATATTTATGTTAAATCCATAAAAAACATCTAAAGGAATAAACATGATATATTGATCTAATAAAAAATATATTTTTATTACATTAATAAACACATTAAAATCCTTAGTTAAAAGCATTTGGTCTAAGTTCTACATGACAAAGACATATTAAAAATAAGACTTAGTATAAGTGTATCATTTAAGGTTCAAGATATTTAAACAAAATATAATGGGGATGTTAATGTATAGACTTAGAATAAATTTATTTTTTAGATACTTAGACCATGAGACCATTTCCATATTTGTAGATTGAATATTTCTAGTGTTTGAGGATCTTTCGAGGGATTACAATCATCTACAAATAAATTCATGATATTTCTAACAATATTTTGGAGTGTGCATTGATCTTAGGTATAATGATTCATTATCTTAAATTTGAAAACCTCACAAATTTCAAATACATGCTCATGAATATCAAATTATGGTCATGTGAATGTCAATTTTAAGCTCATGAAGCTTATGATTTTATGGGCTTAAAGTTTAAGGTCACGTGAGCATCAAATACATCTTTACGAATGTCAAATGACAATCACTTGAGCATCAAATTCAAGCTCAAAAAATTCTTGTGACCCAATGTAAGAGTGCCACTCAGTGCCTCTGTGGGGCTTCCTAGGATCTCAAACTTAATTCTCTCCATCAGAGCAAGATTTGTGATGAAGAGAGCCATAGGATCATGATCCAGGATGTTGCTTATGATTGTTTATTTTTTTAGGTGGGTCCCATTTTATTTGAATCCTCAATTATAAGGGTGTTGATTATTGATCCTACAAGCCTTCTATAATCTTTTAACTTTTCAACTGTGCTTCACTCCATTTGATTGAGTATTCATGATGAAGCAAAAATTGTTAGATGAAGGCTAAGGGAAAAACTTTATTAGGACCTTCATGCCATTGGATTATTTTCCCATAATGAAGCACAAATCATTATATCTTTTAAGATGCATGTTATTTAAGTATTTCCTCAGGCCTTCCTCACTCCATTAAATCAAATGCCATAATAAAGAGAGGATCATTAGATGTGTGAGATGCAAGGAAGTTAAGTTAGTACTTATGATGATATAAAAAGACATAGGCTGTGTTAAGGCTGAGATCTCATTTTTATTAATAAATATAATGGGGCCTTAGGATTAAAATGTTATGCTAAGGCATTTAACATAAAATTAGACTCAGGGAATTAGAGCTAAAGCTAAGGTGTTAAGACTAAGGTCCCAATTGTATTAATAAATATAATGAGCCCTTATGAATAAAATGTTAGGCTAAGGTATTTAACATAAAATTGGACTCAAGGAACTAAAGCTTAAGCTAAGGTTCTAAGACTAAGGTCCCACTTATATTAATAAATATAATGGGGCCTTAGGATTAAAACATTAGGCTAAGGTGTTTAACATAAAATTAGATTCGGGGAGCCAGAGCTTAGGCTAAGGTGTTAAGATTAAGGTCCCACTTGTATTAATAAATAAAATGGGGCCTTAGGATTAAAATTTTAGGCTATGTATATTTCAAAGGGACCAAGTTAGAAAATTTTAAAAGGACTTTTTGACCATTTTCTACATGATCAGTTTGTGTTTTCCCTTTGGCTCTTTTCATTTCTCCCATGCTCATTTTTTTGTGTTTGGTCACTTGATTTGTTGCTTGTCTTTTCCATTCGGTCTCTCCTAGTTCAGGCTCTTCTCCCTTATTCTTTGTTTTTCCCTTTGCTTTGTTTGCCTTAGCCTTTTTTTCCATTATTTTGCCTCAAAGTACCCTTCAAAAAAGGTTCCAAAGGGCCACTTCCCTTCTAAGTTACCTTTGAAACTTTTCCAAAGGTCCTTTCTTGCCTTGCCTTCCCCCCAAGTGTCCCTTCAGACTTTTTTGAAGGGCACTTTGTTGTCCAAGTGACCCTTCAAAAAAGTTCCAAGTAGAACTCTTCCCCCAAGTGTCCCTTCAAACTTTTCTAAAGGGCACCTTATTATCCAAGTGACCCTTTAAAAAAGTTTCAAAGGACACTTTTTATCCCAAGGCACTTTGTTATCCGAATGATTCTTCAAAAAAATTTTGAAGGGCACTTTTTTGCCCAAGTGTCACTTCAAACTTTTTCTAAGGGCACTTTGTCTCTGAAAATGCCCTTCAAGAAAGTTCTAAAGGGCCATTTCCTTTGGAAATGACCTTCAAATTTTTTTGAGGGGACCGTGTGCCTTTCCCAAGTGTCCTTAAAAACTTTTCCAAAGGACACTTTCCCAAGTATCCTTTGGGGAAAGTTCCCAAAGGAACTAGCCATTGCCTTTTAGGAAAAATTCATGAAATAATTCCTTCAAACAAATTGTCTGAAGGAATTACTTTGGGAAAATTGCATAAAGCATAATCATAACTCAAATGGATCCCCATGACATACTGTAGGATGTAAAATTTGATACAACTAACTAGTTATTGGGATTCAAAGACATGATCTGCCACATGACATCAAATTTAGGTTAGCCAACTAGCCATTGGGGTGCAACTTGGTGATGTGTCGTAGGACATAAAATTCATGCCTAAAGTCTTAAAATAAGAAGTAATGTCACTTGGAAAACATGAATGACTTTGCAGTGTAAATTGGGTTTCACAACATGATTGACTTATGACTTTTATAAGTAGAAGCAATCAAAGAACCCAAAGGAGCAAGCAAGGAGTAAATCCATTCAAAAAACCCAAAAGGGTCTTAAGGAAAATTGGGTTTTCAAAAGAGCTTTGATTATGAATTTTATAAGTAGAAGCAATCAAAAAACTTGAAAGAGCAAGGATAATGCAAATTAGGTTTCCCAACATGCTTAACTTATAGGTTTTATAAGTAAAGCCATTTAGACGTATTGAATGGGTCTACAGTGCAAAACATAGAAGTTTTAGGAAGAATCTAAGGTTCACAGTAGCAATTTGAGCCATTTATTATGGAGGGTCATTTCACCATTATTTTTTTGCAATCTTGGTCATTTCAAGAGGGTGAATCAAAGAGAATGACAAACTCCAACTGAATGAGAGAACAACTAGAATCAATTTCACTAAGATGATGATGGCAAACCATTTTGGAGGCTTCTATTTTGGTGCCTAATAGCTCTCTCTTCTCTCTATATTTTTATATAAATAGGACCCTTGGGATCTTATTTTATCATCCATAGATAGTATGGTGAAGCCCTACTAGAATGTTTTGCCATTTTCTTGCCTTTGAGCAAAAAAGCATAAGTATATTTTCTTTCTAAGTTCTAGGCATTTGCCTAGGCATGAAAGAGACATAGAGTGACATCAAGTGATGTTTTATCCTTTTATTCTCTATCCTTCATGCTTTTGAGCAATGATTTAATCCCATAGGTCATGTGGAGTGCATTCTAGTTGTATGAGATTTTGCACATGTGTAACCCTTTTTTGGACTATATAGGTTATCTTTACCAATTATTTACCTTGTGTGATCTCATTCATTTTGTCTCTACATTGAAATACTTATATTGGAATCTTCTATAGCTTGAGTTATAGACTATATTCTATTTTATTGTGCATAAGTATAGGGCATACATGTGGATACTAATTCTTGGTGTATCACCATTTTAGACAAGGGTTTTCATTTATACAAACTTCTAACTCTTTTCACTCATACAAATTGGTTCATCATTTTTATTACACAAAAAGCTAATACAAGGAGCTAGCCCTTTCAACCTAGAGGTTCATTTCCACTTATAGGCACACCCACAGGGCTAGAAATGTCCCAACATTGCCCAGATCTATATCAAGCATAAACATCCCTCTTCTAGGGTGCAATATTTAGAGGCAATAGTTCTGGCATTCTTGGTAAGACCCAAATTATTGCTAAGTCAAGGTGAATGTTGGTTTTAATAAGCCGAAAGTAGTATAAATACCCCTAACCTAGCATTTAGTGACTCCAAAAGGGTGTGAATCCTTGGTTCTAGACCAATTTTTATACAATATCCTACATGATCCTGACAAGGTCCTTAAGATTTTCTAACCAAGCGCCTTTAGCTAAAACTCTTCCTAAAGAACAACACCCTTAACCACTCCTAGCCCTAGTAAATCCTTGGCAAGGAGGGTTTAGGTAAGAATAGGAAGAAATAGAAGAAGTTCAAAGAGAGGAAGAATTTGAAGAAGAGGAAGAAATAGAGGATCAAATGGGAAGAATAGAAATGGGGGAAAGGGAAGAGATAGATAAACATTAACCTTTCACTAATTTTAATTCCTAGAACCTAATATAGCTTCTTGCATATGACCCCATCCCTCCAAATGATATCAAAAATATTCTTAGTTTCAATGGGGAGGGCCTTATTACCCTATCTAAACATATTAGATACATCTCTAATTTCCATAATGTTACTAGGGCCAACATAGCCATTAGGATGCTTGCTATGTCTTTAAAAGGCAAAGCACTTGTCTGGTATAGAATGTTGGAAGGGAGATATATTACAAGTTGGGATGGATTTGGAGACCTATTGGTGATAAGATTTGAAAATAAGAGTGATCATGCTTCCCTAATACATTAGTTAAATGTAATAAGAAGAGGTCCAAATGAATCCATAAGAGATTTCAAAGAACATTGTATAGTCTACCACCAATCATGAGACCTCCTCCTAGCTTTGTGTTCTCATCATACCTCAAAGGGATTGGTATTTATGTTTTTTTTATGTTGTAGTCAATGGGAGGATTCACTCTTCTAGGTGAATATGAGCTAGCAATTAAGGATAAGAATAGCTTAATTCAGGATAGAAGAATTCCTCCAAGAGTTTCCATGACTTTGTTATCCCACAATTTAGTTGAAGCTCCAATCATGTCACAAGATCCCAATGCCAATGTTAAGCCAAGATCCTTTCCCAATAAGGTGGATAATATTGTGGACAAGGATGAAGAAATTAGATCATTGAGAGCTCAACTCAATCAAGCTAAATATCAGGCAAGTGCTCCTCCTAATGCACAACACTATCCTCAACAAGGATATAGAGATCCATCCTTGTACAATTATAAAGTGAGATGATAGAATAAAAAAGTTTATAGAAGGCAGCCCAATGCGTATAATACAAATTCTACTCCTCTCATAAAGGTTGTTGTTATAGTTCATGCAAATCTAGTGCAAGGAGAAGATCATGTGGACCAATGGGGGAATATTCAAGGTCAATTTACACATGATGATGGAGGAACCAGCTATGCTTTCACCACATAAGATGAAGCTAATATTTACATGAAAACAAAAGAAGCATGTCTCAGCCAAAGGGATAGTCATGGAAAAGGTAGTATCCCAAGTGTGGGAATGATGAATTTTCAAGTAAAAGATGATTTTGTGTTGACTCAAGGCATGTCAATTATAGATAATACAAGGTACAAGAAGAGAGCCTTCAGAGAAGGCCAAGAGCCATGAATATTATTAAGTGATGACTCTCTAAGGCCATATGGTGTCAATCAAAGTGTTGCACCTTCTACAAGCCATGTTCCTCAACAAAATTAGAATGCAAATATAACTACCAAAATTGCAACACAATAGTCTATAACTCCTTTATTACTATAAAAAAATGTAGGAGAAAGTGAATACTCCATCTCTAAATATTGTGGACTCATTAAAGAGCACTAAGACATGTATATCCCTTTGGGATGTTCTGCATATACTTGGTCAAAAGGAGATTTTGCAAGAGCAATTAACAATCATGTAAATGGCCCCTCAATCTTCAAAGCATCATAGTGTGTCTCTCAAAAATTATCCAAATCATCTTTTAGAACCTTTCACTAAAGCTAAAAATCCTCCACCCTTCTACCTCACGCTCATTATGAGAGATAAGTTGGTCTACAACTGTATTATGGATAGTGGAGAAAGCACTAATGTTATGCCTAAAGTAGTGGATGATAATCTGGGTTTGAACTATGAGCCACATAGTAAAGGTGTGTTGTATCTAGATGGAACTCCAACCAATATGGTAGGATTGGTCAAAGGTATAAAAGTGTTTTTACATGGCTGCCCAATCTTCTCTATCATGCAATATATTGTGGTGGTGGACCTTCTAGCACACTTTGCTATATGCTTATCTAGGGACTTTATGGACAAGATAGGAAGATACTTTTCTATTGATTGGTCCTTTATAGATTTCAAGAAAGATATGGAACCAAGGTAACCATAAGGACTCAGGCCTTAACAAGGTTCCACATTAAGACATACTTGGAGATAATGACGAATCAAAATTGTCTAATTAGGAAAGAGGAGGAAATAGTCCTAAATAGTGAAACATATTCTCTTCTTTAAGGCATTTTTGAACTCTATCTTAACAAGTACATCATTGAAACACATGGCCTTAATCCTTACACTTTCATTAAGGAAACTAATTTGGGAGTTTACTGCATGCATGAGGAGAACATCCCAATTCCTTCACTCACTAATGAATATCATGAGCTTGATGGCATGTGGGAAATGTTCTTTGGTGGTTTAAGGAGAAAATTAAGTTTAGGAGATGGTGTCATGTTGGTTTTCCCATCCAAAAACTGTTATTACTCTTCTTATAGGTTTCACTTTAGCTACACTTGTAACATGGTAGAATATGAAGGCTTAATTCATGGTCTCCAATGGGAAAAGAAGAGAGGAATCAAGATTTTTAAAGTCTATGGAGATAGTGATATGGTCATACATCAAGTGAGAAGTCAAGATATAGACAATAACCCCTTGATTTAGTCCTAAAATCATAGGGTATGGGATCTACTTGAGGGTTTTGATGCCTTCAACATCCAACCCATACCAAGAGACTTGAATAAGCATGCTGACAGATTGGATACAATAGGAGCACATTTTTACTTAGTTATTGGTTTTGAACAAGAGAAGGATCAACCCCATATTAATAACATTATGAGACCTTCCATTCTCGATAATGAAGTGCCATGGCAAGTATTTAAAATTAATGAACACATTTCACACTTCTTGCAAAATAAGGTAGGCTTCTCTTTAAGAAATCAACAAAAGTTACATGATCATTATGAAGAGAAAATTATATAGCTAAAGACAAATAAAATATCTAAGGGGCTGATTACCTTAGAGAGTGTCTTCAATGAGGATGATCAAGAGATAAACCAAAGAATGAGCATGTCAATAAAATAAGAGAACTATGAGAGGGTTTTGATTTGCAAGGATAAACTTTTGAAGATTAGCAAGGCTTGTTCTCAGCTGGGAATGTAAGATTTTATTGCATTATGTAAAGACTTTCATGACATATTTTCCTAGGAATACAAGGACTTGAAATGCTTTGACCCAAGTCTATTTCATCACACCATTGAGTTGGACCATAGAGCTAAACTAGGAAGACAAAAGCAAAGGCCTATCAACCCCAAGGTAGAAGAACTCATTAACAAAGAGCTGACCAAATTGATTGAGTATAGGATTATCTTTACTATGAAGCACTCCACTTGGGTAGGCAACCTTGTGCCAGTTCAAAAGAAGAATGGAGAAATCAAACTTTGTGTAAAAAGTGTCTCTTAAGGATCATTACCGACTCCCTTCGATGGAACAAATTTTACAAGTTGTTTTAGGTTCTCAACATTTCTCACTTCTTGATGGTTATTCAGGTTATAATTAAATATTGGTAAATGAAGGGGATAAATTCAATATATCCTTCACCACCATGTGGGGGAGCTTTGCCTACAAGAAGATACCATTTGGTTTATCCAATGCTAGAGCTACATTTCAAAGGTTTGATAAATAAGTTTTTGCTTGTTTACCTTAATGATATAACCATTTTTTCAAAGGATATTGTTGATCATATGGGACATATAAGGGAATTTTCTGAGAAGTGTAGAGAGTATGACATATCCCTCAATCCAAAGAAGTGCTTCTTCACTATCTATGAAGGTAATCTTTCAGGTCATGTTGTTTCAAAATAAGGCTTATCTATTAACCTTGAAAGGATTGAATCTATTCTAGGCTTGTCTATGCCTCAACACAAGAAAGGGCTATAAAGTTTCTTGGGAAAAACAAACTTTGTAAGGAGTTTTATCCCAAACTTTGCAACTATGGTAAAGCCTATCATAGCCATGCTAGAAAATAACCAAGTTTTACTTAGACAAAGGAAGGTAAAGTCAGCTTTGAGGAAATCAAGCAAGAAATTATAGCATCTCCCACTATCTTAAATCTGAATTTTGCTAAGTATTTCATTCTTTATACTTTTTCTAACCTTGACATAATATCAGCTATGCTTATGCAAAATAATGATGAAGATGTTGAGAAACCAATTGATTTCTTCAACCAAGGCTTAGAAGACTACAAATGGATATAATATTTTGTTGAGAATCAAGCTTTAACTATCATTAGAAGATTTAAAAAGTTTAGGCATATGGTTTCCAACAATAAGATCCATGTTATGGTCTCCCATCCTAGCACCAATGAGTTTCTCCTAAGCAGGGATATCAATGAGAAGAGAAATGGATGGATCATGAAGGTGATGTAATATGACATTGACATCAAGGTAACCAACATAGTAAGAGGAAGAGGTTTATGTGAGCACTTGGCATCTGACTTTTAAGAGTCAAAAGAGCAATCCTTGGTAAATCAAGTTTAAGACTAGCCAACTGATCAAATGTAAAATCAAAGTTGGACACAAGACATAAATGGTTTTCTTCAAAATGGTGAGTGTCCAAATGGCTTGAACAAATCTCAAAAAAGGTATTTTAGTGTGCAAGCTATTCCTTCTTATCTTTTGGATGACATAGGCTACAAGTTATTCCTTATTATCTTTTGGATGGCATTCTCTTTAAGAAGGATGTGAGTAATGTGTTGCTAACATGCATTAACAATGACCAATTTGATATGCTACTATAAAAGCTCCATAATGGTGTAGATGGTGGTAACTTCTCTCCTTGAAAAAATCTACAAAAATAATGAGATATGGTTACTATTGGTCTAGTCATTTTAAGAACTTTTATCATTAGGCTAAGGTTTATCCTCAATGTGATTTATTTGTTAGAACAAAAAAGATTGTTGCTCTTCAATTGAATCCTATCTAAGTGGACCAGCCTTTCACGCAATGGGGCCTTGAATTCATTAGCATGATAAATCCTTCATCAAGTGCTAGATGCAAATGGATAGTGACTGCTAAAGACTACTTCACAAGATGGGTAGAGGTTGTTGCTTTGAAGGAAGCAAATGAAAATGCCATCTTGGAGTTTTATGACAACATTATAACAAGGTTTTGAGCTCCTCATCCCATCATCTTAGATAATGCACTTGCTTTCATAAGTGCTAAATTTTTTGATTGGGTAACAAAGAGTAGAGTTTATTTGAGTACCTCATCTAGCTACTACCCTCAAGGTAATGGATTGGCTAGGCCTACCAATAATAAACTCATGAAGATCATCAAGAGGATGTTGGAAACCAATCAAAGAGCATGGCATATCAAGTTGAAGATAGCCTTATGGGTAGATAAAATCACTCCTAAGAAGTCAATTGATAATTGTCCCTTTGTACTTGTCTATGGGAGAGAAGTTAGGTTGTCCATATCATAAGAACTCCCTACCTTGGAACTTCCACATCAGCTGGAATTACTTGAAAACACTCCCATGGAGGTTATATTGATAGAATTAATGTAGCTACAAGAGGCAAGAGATGATGCACACAAAGCTTTGGAAGACCATCAAGTTCTCATGAAGAAATCCTTTGACAAAAGAGCAAGGGAAAGAGTGTTCAAAGAAGGTGACTTGGTCTTGAAATGGGATGAAGATAGAGTAAAACCAAGAAAACATATAAAGTTTGATACTTTATGGAGTGGTCCTTACATCATTAGTAAGTGCAAGAAAATAAACTCCTTTCAGCTATCTAAAATGGATGGAGAAGAGATACTTATTCTAGTGAATGGAATCCATTTCAAGCCTTGATTTTGACCCTTGATGGCCATGTCTTTTATATACATTTTTTTTAGTGAATTTCCTTTGTTGTGTTTGTTTTCCCTAGTGCTTTAGATCATAGTGTTTCTCTTTTAGTTGTTTTCTTTCTTTTTGTTGGTTATGTATTTATCTCTCTAACTTGTGTGTTTAACCATGGCTTATTATTTCAACTCTTGTTTACCTTGCATGACTCCATGCCCAATGGAAGGATTTAGGTGACTGGTGTTATGACATAGTGGGCAATCTCCCCTAAAAATTGCTAGAATGTTGACCATTTTTTGCATGACCAGTTTGTGATTTCCCTTTGGCTCTTTTCATTTATCCCTTGCTCATTTTCTATGTTTGTTCACTTGATTTGTTACTTTTATTTTCCCTAAAACCTCTCCTAGTTTAGGCTCTTCTCCCTTGTTCTTTGTTTTTCCCTTTGCCTTATTTGCCTTAGCCTTTCTTGCTTTATTTTGCCTTGAAGTTCCCTTCAAAAAAGGTTTCAAAGGGACACTTCCATTATAAGTTCCCTTCAAAACTTTTCCAAATGACCTTTCTTGCCTTACCTCCCCCCCAAGTGTCCCTTTAGATTTTTATAAAGTGCATTTTTATATCCAAGTAACCCTTTAGAAAATTTCTGAAGGGCACTCTTCCCCACAAGTGTCCCTTCAAAATCTTTTGAAGGGCACTTTGTTGTAAGTGACCCTTCAAAAAAGTTTCGAAGGGAAATTTTCCACCCAAGTGTCCATTCAAACTTTTTTGAAGGGCACTTTGTTGTACATGTGACCCTTTATAAAAGTTATGAAGGTCACATTTTCTCGCAAGTGTCCCTTCAAACTTTTTTGAAGGGCACTTTGTCTTTGAAAATGCCCTTTAAAAAAGTTTCAAAGGGCCATTTCCTTTGTAAATGACCTTCGAAAAAGTTCTAAATGGCCATTTCCTTTGGAAATGCCCTTAATTTTTTTTTAAGGGACCTTGATCCTTTCCCAAGTGTTTTCAAAACTTTTTTGAAGGACACTTTCCGAAGTATCCTTCTGGGAAAGTTCCTAAAGGAACTAGTCATTGCCTTTCAGGAAAAAATTCTCGAAAAAATTCCTTTAGACAAATTGTCTACAGGAATTACTTTGGGAAAATTAACCAAAACATAAGCTTGACCCAAACGGATCCTCATGATGTGCCACAAGATGTCAAATTTGATACAGCTAACTAGTCATTGGGATTCAAAGACATGACATGCTGTAGGACATCAAATTTAGGATGGATAACTATATATTAGGGTGCAACATAGTGACATGTTATAAAACATAAAATTAATGTCTAAAGTCTTAAAATAAGAAGTAAAGTCATTGGTAAAACTTGAAGGAATCTACAGTGCAAATTATGTTTTCCAATAGGCTTGACATATGACTTTTATAAGTAGAAACAATCAAAGAACACAAAAGGGCAAGCAAGTAGTAAAAATGTTCAAAAAATTCAAAAGGGTCTTAAGAAAAATTAGGTTTTCAAAAGAGATTTTCTTATGACTTTTATAAGTAGAAGAAATCAAAACACTTGAAAGATCAAGGATAGTGCAAATCAGGTTTCCCAACATGCTTGACTTATAGGTTTTATAAGTAAAGCCATTTAGAAAGCCTGAATGGGTCTACAGTGAAAAATGTGGAAAATTTTAGGAAGAATATAAGGTTAATAGTAGTGATCCAAGCCATTTATTATGCAGGGTCATCTCACCATTGGTTTTGTAGTGATCATGGTCATTTCAAGAGGGTGAATCAAAGAGAAGGACACACTCTAACTAAATAAGAGAATAGTTGGAATTAGTTTCACCAGGATGGTGATGACAAACCATTTTGGAGGCTTATATTTTGGTGCCTAAGAGCTCTCTCTTCTCTCCCTATTTTTATATAAATAGGAACCTTGGGATCTTGTTTGATCATCCAAAGATAGTATGGCAAAGCCCTACTATAATGTTTTACCATTTTCTTGCCTTTGAGCAAAGAAGTATAAGTTTGTTTTATTTCTAAGTTATATGCATTTTCTTGGGCATGCAAGAGACATAGAGTGATAAGAAGTGATGTTTTATCCTTTTATTCTCTATCCTTCATGATTTTGAGGAAAGAGTTGATCCAATAGATCATGTAGAGTACATTTTAGTTGTATGATATTTTACACATGTGTAACCCTTTTCTAGACTATACAGGTTATCTTTTTCAGTTATTTACCTTATATGATCTCATTCATTTTGTCTCTACATTGAAATAATTATGTTGGAATATTATAGGTCTTGAATTATAAACTATATTATATTTTATTGTGCATAAGTATAGGGCATACATGTGGATACTAATTCTTGGTGTATAACCATTTTAGATTAGGCTTTTCATTTATGTAAACTTATGACTCTTTTCACTCATGCAAATTGGTTTAGTAGTTTTATTGTAGAAAAAGCTAATATAAAGAGCTATCCATTTATACATAGAGGTTCACTTCCACTTATAGGCACACCCACAGGCCTAGAAATGTCCCAACATTGCCTAAATTTGGAGGAGGCTTGAACAACCCTCTTCTAGGGTGCAAGATTTGGAGACAATATGACCCTACAAAAAAAAAATAGCCCTAGATAGAAACTTGAAAAGGGGAAAAAAAATAAAGTGAACCAAACATTATAGACTAAACTTTAGTCATGTTAAAAACACAACTAAGCTTAGACATGAATTTTATACTTAGGTCCAGAATGGATTTTAAAGGGTTCTCACCAATTTAGTTCCTTTCGATATTCAAATTTGAGTTAAGGTTTTTGCCCAAGTTTTGGAATATGAATTTCTCAGTATGCAAACACCATGGAACTTGCAACTAAAAAGACATAAAGACCACTTATTAGCACTATTATCCAAAATTAAAGAAAAAAATAATAAGTAATCTTGTTTTTGGAAAATTGGATGGTTTTCAAATTCTACAAATGATCTTATCATGCCATATTTTCATGTTTAATCTTCATGATTTCTAAAGGGTCCCAATTTTCAAAAAATGGGGGTATGTTAGACTCAAAAAATAGTTACTTATGTGGAAAACATAAAAAGACACTAATTTAAATGAATAATTAGGTCACTCCTTCACTTGACTAATATCATCATCTAGATCAGATTATGGTTGAAAGAAACCTTGCACTTGAAAAATTAGGGCCAAATTCCAAGACATAGCCATATTATGTGTGTGATTTGATTCCACTCACTTATTTTCCATGGGATTAAAGAAACAAATTCCAATTTTCTTGTCCTTGATCACTAACAATTGACTTGGAGAATGTTTAGATATCCATTAGGAACCATGCTTTTAGCATAGGAAAGGCTTGGGCATTGCTCCTCTTATAACCAAGCCTTCATATCCCCAATATAGATGAATTTATATCCACTCAAGTATTTTCTCCATTTATAACTAGGAATTTATAGCCACAGTGGAGATTACTAGAATTACCTATACCTTAAAGTTTTTGATTTTGTATTGTATCTTTTTTTCGTATTTTCTTTAGACTTTTATGCTTTCAACAAGGTTGGGAGCCAAGGTAACTAGGTTTTAGGATTTGGTCAAATGTTTAATATTTGTAAAATAACCTATGGATACAACCATTATCCTAGGCAGGGATGTTGATTAATTTATAGTATGGGTACACTAGGATAGTTTGAGTTCTCACCCTACAACGACAAGTTTTCATAAAACGAGTTTGAGGTCATGATGATTGTCAGGTTCTTATGAAATAGTTGGCTTACTCTATTGGTTTTTACAATTTTATCCATATTACAACATTATTCTCATATTTTAGAACCATGGACAACATATGTATGAGGTCCACACTAATATTTTTGAATTTGAATAGTATTTCAGCTAACTTCAGAATTTTGAGCTCAAGCTTATCCAAGAGGACTTATTACAAAATAAGGAACCAAGAGACCAGAAATAAACACACAACATAAAGAAGGAAAGTAATAAATCAAAGGAAAGAAAATAAATATAAACATAATCATATAAAAATAAGGGACACTAAGGAAAGAGAACTAGAAAGAAACCTAACTAGCCTACCTACACTAACTTTAACCATCTTACAATTTACTCCATGAAGACCTCAAGAGGAGCAGTAGAGAAGTAATGCTTGAGTTATTTCCAATTGGTGGGAAATTTTAACTCTACTCCTTACATATATTTGAGTTTTAAGGTGCTATTTCCCAGTGTTTTTGCAATCTAGTATGGGCTAATATATAAAGGCATGAATTTGCCATGTTTACCCTTAGGCTCAAATGCTTTGTCCCAAAGGAGAACTAGGTATCCATATATAAACACATTAATCTTAGACCTTTTATCAAACCATCTCTTTACTATGGTTTTGTGTCTTCTAAAATCAGCAAAGGCTTTCTTCCTTGCATCTTCCATCTATATTATGTCTAGTAATCTTGATTTTGCTAACTCTTAGCATTCTTCCATATATTCCTACATAAATATATACGTGGGAAACTTAAGAGTAATTAGAAACATGGGTTCTTTCCATACACCAATAGGAATGTTGAGGCTCTTAAGGTTTTCTTGATTCTTATCGTATCTACCTAAAATACAAATTTAAGGAGCTTCTGACAAGTCATGGGCTCGTTTGTAGTAGACTTTTTGGTTGCCTTCATTAGGTTTTTATTTGTAAATTTAGAGAATCAGTTTCCTTAGGGATAATGGTTGGATGAAAAATTGAGATTAATTATATTATAATAATCCCACTTAGTCATCTCTATAGATATGAAGGTATATTTATTCTCACACACTAGAGAGACTAGAGTTCCGAACCTAGTACAAATTTTTTCCTCTAAGATGTTGATCACTTCTTCAATATTAATTTTTTTGGTGGATACAACTTCCATCCACATTTTAAAATAGTATGTGGTAGTCATGAAATATTTTTGACCTTTAGATGAATTAGGGTTGATTACACTAACAAATTCTAACCCCTATTATGTAAATGTTTTATCAACCATGATTAGTTTCAGAGGTATTTATACCTTTGGTTCATTAGTGCTAAAGAATTGACATAAGTGACACTCTTTCACATGCTTATGAGCATCCTTAAAAATATTTGGCCAATAATAACTATCTCTAATAATTTTATGGGTTGTGGTTTTCCTAGATAGATGTCCACTACCAAGCTTTTCATGAAAGGTGCTCATGATTTGGGTGGCCTCTTCTTATGAGACACATCTCAGATAAACTCATTCAAAATTTCTTCTATACAAGACTCCATCCTTGATTAGGTAATGGGATGCCTTCAATATTATTGCACTATTTTTCTCCCTAGATAATTGTATAGGACAAGTACCATTGATTAGCAAATGCATGATTGAATCATACCACTCACTATCTTAAAAGTTATATTGATCCACTTTCATAATACTTAGACTAAGGTTAGCACTAGAAATCATCTAGATCAAATAATGACATATTATTAATTTTGTTTTTTTTATCTCTAATTAATAATCCTACAAAATTGACATCCACTTACCTCTACATTCTCCCAACTCATTTTGACTTAACATAAGTTTAGTGGCACGGTCAAGTAAGATAGTATGTATCTTATATCTAAGGATATAATGTTTGAATTTCTTAACTACCTTGACTAATGCATATTCCTACTTATCAATTAATGAATAATTTAGCTTAGCATTCTTAAAATTAGTGCTCATAAAAGCTCTTGGGTGATCACACCCTTCAATATTCTAAGTTAACACAACATCCATAGTGTGATATGATGCAAATGAATAGAGGTAGAAGTCCCTTGAAAAGTCAAGACTTATAAAGACTACAACATAGCTAATGGATTCCTTCATATCATGGAATGCCTTTTTGGATTATTCATTCCATGTGACTTTGGAATCCTTCTTCAGCATGTCATTTAGTGGCTTGAAAATTTCTATAAAGGCACAAATAAACTTTCTTACAAAATTTATCTTACCAAAAAATGACTTTAGTTCCTTTTTACTATTTGGAGGCTCTATTATAGATATAGCCTCTACCCTTTTAGGATCAATAGAGATCCCATCTTTGGTTATAACATGACCTAATAATTTACTTTTAATAACACAAAATATAATTTTCTTAGGGTTTAAGGAGATTCCATACATTATATATCTTTTAAAGACTTGTTGTAAGTGCATGATTTGATCTTCCCAATTTTTCGAAAAAAAATGCTAGATCATCTGTATATATAATGATGCACTTACTTATTAGACCCTAGAAGGCATGACCCATATCTCTTTGGAAAGTATCTCCTACATTGATTAGACCAAAGAGAATTCTCTTGTAATACAAGGTTACCCACTTTGTTATGAAGGTTGTTTTCATCCTATCCTCTTTATCAACCAACACCTAGTTATAACCTAAAAATCCATCAAGAAAAGACATCATAACTGAAACTAAAATAACTTAACTCACCTGGTCTAGATAGGGAAGGGGATAGTTATCATTTTATTATGCTTTATTTAAGTTTTTGGAGTCAATATAAAGTCTAATCTCACAATTATTCTTCCTAACTAGCACGAAGTTAGCCACCTAGGTAGAATTCATGATGGGGAAGACTATCCTAACATCTAATAGCCTCTTAACTTCCTTGAAGATCATTGGCTCTAAGATAGGTTTCATAGGCCTCTTTTTCTATTTGAAGGGATTACAACTTTACTTAATGCGTATATTATTAGTGATGAGCCTTGATCAAATATATTTAAGTCATCATAGGACAAGACTATGACATCCCTGTATTGGATGAGGAGCTCTTTGGCCTTCTTATTCTCAATGTTTGTATAGGCTTTTCCAACATTTCCAGTTGGGGTTGATATTAGAGGCCAAGATTAATAGTATTATAATCTTTCCAACTCACCTTGGGAACCTTATAAACTTCAACCAAATTGCTATGATCAAATAGTCTCTCTAAAGTAATCATCCCCTTGGGGATCTTGTTGTCATTCAACCAAATAGCTTTACCATCAAACTTGTCCTCCTTAGATGCATTTTCATTACTCTCATCAATAGTATGAGCATAAAATTATCCAAAATTGGTCATGAAATCTAATATCTATTGATCATCATTGAAAACTTAAAAATTGTTAACATTATTAGGCACTGAAGGATAAGGGATTAACTCAATTCTAAAATTGGGGGAATCTTGGTTGGGCATGAGGTTGGCTATAGTGGATGCCAACTCATCAATATATTAGTTTTCCTCTCTTGGGATGGAGGTAATGCTAAAATCATCAAACGAATCAATCAAATACCAAACCTTAAACTTATAATTTTTTAGGTATGAGAGCTTGCATTGGTATTTGCTTTTTACCTTATTAACCACTAGTTCTGAATCCCCATAAACTAGTAGTTCCTTAACCTTATTCTTTATATCAAATTGTAAACCTGAGATAAGGGCTTCATATTTAATAAGATTGTTAGTCCAAGGAAATTGGAGTCTATATGGAGCATGGTAATTTCTATCAATAGGTTTAGTTAATATAACACCAACACCTCAACCAGCATTACACCTAGAACCATCAAAATGCAATTTTCATAGTCTAGGAACCAAATGAGCACTTTTGGGATCACATAACTTATTAGTATCTAGGGTGAAAACCCCTATGTCTGAGTCAATGATGTTAGCCCTCTCATTCATATAATTGTATTCTATTATCATGTGTTTCATCCTTGGTTCTATTTCATCCCTAATTTGATTAGGGATTATGTTCCAAGGTACCCACAAATGTGAGAAATCTATGGACATGTAACCATTCAAAGCCTTGGTCTACTCCTTACTTAACAAGATTCCATAAACATTAGGTATATCAACAACTTTAATTTCAAGGAATTACTATACCCTAGGCTTAGAAGATAACTACATGTGAACATTTAAAAGCTCCCTAATAACCTTAACTCTATATTTATCTAATTGGATGACAACCCTATCAGACTTAATGGGATTTAGGCCAAGTTGTTTGCATATACTTATTAGCATGATTTTGGTATATGAACCTAGGTCTAATAAGCAATTATGTAAGTTCTTACCAAATATCCTAATAGTGAGCAAGAAAGGAGGTGATTCATCCTTGGCTTTATGTACAATCACATTGGCATGATCAACCTTGAGTGGATTGTTGGACTTCTTTGATAGAGATTACAATAAGAGGTCCCTTTGCTCTATGATCTATGTTATTCTATGCAATGTAACACTATCCTTTATATTATTCATATCCTCAAATATGTTATATCTAGTTTCATTAGAATAATTAAGAATATCAAAATTGGGTTTAGAAGTACTCCCTTTAGGTGGCTCTAGATTGTTAATTGAAGAGGTGTTTAGAGGAGTTTCAAAATTATTCAGAGGCATTAAGGTAGTCAAGGGCTGCCTTTTCTCTCTATTCCTCAAAGGATAGGTCTTCTTCAAGAGATATTGAAAGGCTTGGATATCCTTAGGGATCTCATCAAGTTCATTATCCTCTAGAAAAGGGAAATCAAAACTATCCACTATGAAGGCTTAATCAGATGACTTAGATCGAAAAGCACCTACACAACTTTCCTTGTTAGGGACCACTTCAAATGTATCCACATCTTCCTGGAAAGCCTCAAAAGCTTTAAAAAATTTAATACAAATAATTTCACCATGCTTGGTTGTGTAATGTACTCTATAATAATTGGGTAATGCAATATTAGTGAGGTTATTGTCCATGGTCTTCTTTTAAGAAGATGGCTCATTATTCCTATTATTATGAAAACTGTCATTTTGAAACCCATTATTTGGCTTATTATACCTTTTAAATGAGAAGTTCTTGCTTGAGCTTTTAGTAGTATTTTCAACTTATTTTTGTAGTTGAAGAAAATAAGTGCTCAACTTTTGGACCATTTTTAAGATAGATTCATTCTCATTTTTAGGGGTTTCATAATTATATACCTAGTTATTATTAGTATATGGTGTTAAAGCCTTTTGATCATTTGTAATGAAGACATTAGCAAGATGATTTAATAATCCTAAGTTTTGATTGGGAGTAACATGACTGAATGGAGATTGGTTTAATTTTGGGAGTTGGTTTAATGTTGGGATATTTTTTTTGTTGTTGGGGAATATGTTCATTACAAGTATATGTGGGTTGATATTTGGCATAAGTATGCCATTTTCCCTTGGGGATGGATCGAATCATTGATGGCCACTACCTTAGAATGGGTAATAGATAATGAAGTTATAGCTAGAATATATCTCTTCAAGAATACATAGGTCATGGGATTTACTACATCCTTGTAAATTTTTGAAACTAAGACATCATCAGGCTTATAGGGTTTTATGGTTTTATTATACATTTTCTAAAAACTAGATTAAAGGACCTAACAGGATCACTTTCATCCCTTATAATGGTGGTGAAAAGATGGTAGATAACACAAGGACTGACAATCTTGTCAAATTAATATATAAAAACATTAGTGAAACCATCCCAACTGGTGATGTAATTATCAATAAAGTTTAAGAACCATTCATAAGCAACATCCTTAAAGGTAAATGGGAATAACCTAAAAGCTTCATCTTCATGTAAAACATATAACAACCTTAAAGTAGCTTTAAAATAATTAATGTGTTCTTTAATATTTGTAATATCAGTTAGACTAAATGTCAGAAAATACTTCTTAGGGTTACATGGAATATCATGTACTGCACACAACATATTGATAAAAGACTTTCCCAACCAATCCATACCTAGATAAGGGTTGAAGACAAAGGTAACTTAGAGAGGTGATGTTGGCAAAGATTTATATCTCCTACATCTACCTTTATCTTGTCTAGCTTTTCTATCAACCTCAGGTTCAAGAAAAGGTTTCCTTATCTCTGAGTGTGATCTAGTTTAGAGCCTTGGAAATTCTAGCTTGAAAGTTGAAGATCTTGTCTTAAATATGATGTAATAGGATAGTCTTAATAAGAGACAAGAATTAAACCTATACATTAGGCTCATTTTACAAGGATTACATAAAGAATAGTAAAGGATGTTGATCTTTGCATATAATAGTTCAAAGATGTATCAATTATGATAAGATGAGATATCTTTATAATTCTAATCCCAAATGAACTCAGATCTAGGAAATATAGGTTAACCTTTGATCAAAACAAGTTGTCCTAACCTCAAATACTATGGATTTTCAAATTTCAAGTTAAATTTATCAAAACCAAGCATCAAATCTCAAAGAACCTCAATATTTATCTAAGGGAACATAAAGATACACCACAAATTGTAAATATCAATGACCTTTATACTTATATGAAATAATTCACTCAAAAACACAAAGATACACTAATCTCAAGTCAAAACATGTTAAGACTAACAAAGATTCAAAGAATTCACAAAGGCCCTCCTTCTAGTGCCAATGGAAAATGCCTTGTTGATACCTCTAAATGTACCACAAGAGTTCTTATTGTTCAAATAAGACTTCTCATTTGAGAATTATATGAATTTAGAGCATGAGAGTAGGTTGTGGCAACTTAATGTCACCTATGGTGAAATAGTGTTAGAGATATGTATTTGTGTTCCCTAAATTTATAATGAATGATGGTTAGGGGCCATCATGGTCCATTATTTATGAATTTTAGAGAATCTATGTTAATCCTTAGTGAAGTATGACCCATAACTAAGATAGAAACTAATTTAAGTGGATATTTATAATGAATCTTAAACTATAATGATCTGGTGTAAAAGGAGTAAAGAGAAGGGTAAGGCAGAAAAGAGAATGAGGTATTATTAATATTAGTTTCAAACATCATGATAAATCATGAATTTTAATTGAGTATGAATTAAAAATAATAAACAATGTAAAATATCCAAAGCTCAAATTCCACTATATACTAGGAAAACTTCAAAGGATAATGTAAAGAATCACAAGTAAGAACCAAGTCTACTTTTAAAGATTTACTATTATAATCAAATAGCATTTGCACATATGAATATAGAGCAAAATTAAGTGAAGAAAAACCTAATATCCTCCAAGTAATCTAGTATATGTACAAATTAGAAACCCTATGATTATAAAATGCAACCTAGAATTCAAAGAAACTATTCAAATTCAAGACGTAAACTAGCAATTGAGAGAAAATCTATCTTAGTAATTGACATATCAAATATGGTCAATCTTTGAAAAATTCCTTGATTATATTAATTTCTTTCACATACAAATTTTAATCAAAATTCTCTCCCTTTACAAGATGGCGATACATGATTTTTATAAAAAGATAAGGCAATGCATAGGTAAATTACAATATATAGGTATACAAAGATAAGGAAAACTATCCTTAAAAGTTATAAAATACACTTATTCTTCACAATTAGACTGACCTTATGATAATGAATTAACATATGCCTTACAAAATAATATTCTAATTCTATATATTACAATGCCTTTTACACAAAGGAATATTAGCTATTGGGTGGACCCATTGTTGAAGGGTCATCTTAATAGATTTTCAAAAGCTCTATTGCCTTCTTATGTTGTTCTTTGATGAGCTCCATGTCCATAGTTTGCTTCATCGGGAAGACTTATTATTGATCAACCAAGTCATCTAAATACCTATCATCCCTCACCATGACTTCTTTTATGCTCCTTGATTCTATAATTTTCTCTTTAATTATGAAAATCATGTCCAAAACTCTTCTATTATCCTTACTATACTATCCTTGGGTTTTGTTTCTAACTGACTGCATCACCAAAGTGACCCTATGTTTGAATTTAGTATTATTAGTAATTTTAAGGGTAGTGGTCTTAGTATTATTTTCCAACATGGTTTGTAGGAGATACTAAATTATAATGAGCAATCCTTTATCATCTACCAGAATACTATTCAAATTTCTTATTAAAGTACCTATACCTTGGACCTTATCTACTATTATTCCTAGTTTTTTGTCCAAATGTGCTAACCTAATAGTTTTAAAATTAGGAATATTGTTCCTAATCACAATGTCTATGAGATCCCTAACTTGGGTTTCTAAATTTTACCATTTTGTTATTAACTCCTTGGATACTTTACCTTGTTATCTTAGGGCATCTTGACTTAGCTTTATTAAAATTAAATAATTGATCATATCAAAGAATGAGGTCTTAAACATGTCCATCATGGTGTTAAGGATTGATAAAATTTCTTGGGTTTATAGGTTCTCCTTTTTTATTTCCAATTTTTGGATTCTTTATTTCTTCCTTTGAACCCCAAATTTTTCTTGAGATTGTTGAGCCTCAATTAAGATCTCAACATCTTCCTCATGGATGGTAACCTCACCAAGTTGTTAACCTCCCATGGGGGTTAAATTCACAAAGGACTCCACCTTTTGGAAGGTAAATTACTTAGCTAATATCATAGCTTTCCAAGTGGTGACCCTTTCCAATCTAGATATTTTGGGATTAAACTAGATGGTGGTGGATTACCCTATGAATTTTATAGGCTTTGGGACCTCTACACCTATTCTACTTGAAGCTCTTAGACCATCCATTTTCTTGTTATCTAGTCTTGAAGTGACCAAAATTATTCTTTCTTCATGTTATTTTACCATATCCCTAATCCATGTCTTAAGGTCATCACATAATTCAATATTGGCAACCACTTTGAGTGCCCATAAGTGATAATGACAAGGAATATCTGTTGTAATTTCCCATAAATGAACTAATTAGGGATGAATTATCCATGAATGGGAAAATCATCACTAAATAGGTTGCTCTTACTAGTTGGGTGTGTGAGAGTCAACCTTTATATTTTGGGCCCAATAGGGACTACCAAAATTTATACTTTCCAATTTTCCTTAGGAGCTATTGAGACCATGTCAAGAGAAAGCTATTTTCCTTTATCTTGCCTAGGCTCTCCTACTTGGACTTGAGCTTCTTCCATCTTCTCCCCTTCCTCATTTATGTCATATACCTCTATAATTTTCCTTGAGGGAACCCTCAAGTGTATTATCTAGCTCTAAGGAAATCATATCTTTGTGTTTAACTAAGGAAGGTGGCCTTTGGAGTAGTGTTGACTATGAGGGCCCTTCTCCTGGTCTCTCTTCCAATTTCTCCTTACCATGGCCTTTCTCATCCTTCCCTTGCATAATTTTCTATTGGGGTTATGGTTATTCCACTTGAGGTTGTTCTTGGGATGTCCTAGATGGCTTAGGAAGTAAGTGATATTAGAGAGGGTGCATTTTACATACCTCTCTAGATGGCTTGTCATCCTTTGTCAATCTATGCTTAATTTTGATGTTGTGCCCTTTGATCAAGTTCAACACCTCTTCATCATTATTGGCCTTAATGTAAATTATGTCATGAACATAGAGTTGATGTATATACTCAAGCTTGGGAGCATTCCTCTCCTTTAAATGATTGCTTACTATGCTTTTTGGGTCCCACACTTTGAGTTTATCAAGTTGAAACCCAAATGAGTCCTTATGCTTAGACATGGTTCCAACCTGCTTCTAGTCTTGTAATATAATCATCTCAATGATTAGAGGGAAGGGATGGATAAAATGCTTACTCTTTTCCTTAAAAACTCCATCCACTTTTTTGATGAGTTGGGAGGTAATCTCTTGCTCAAATAGCTTGCTAATAACATATACAGACAATTTGTAGGGCTAAGACAAGACTCCCTCAATCCTAATAACTATACATTCTAGGTAGAACTAGATATCACCCATTATTTTTACATCTTGATTAGTGGATGGACCCTAGGAATGGGAATCTCTGTGATGGCCTCAACTATGGATGCATATACATATCCACAAATAAACTACATATGGTTCTTGTACTTAAAGACGTGCAATTTGGAATAATGGTGGGGAATGGTAGTTTGATGCTCATGAGACCAATTCCTTATGCTAGGGAAGTTGATAGAGGAAAGAAGGGAATATAACAAATATGACATCATATAGAATTGTTTGGTAGTTTTCCTTTTGATGGAAGTGAACTACCTGGCCAAGAAGACACTAATCAAATCTCCAAATAGAGGGGTAAGCTTCTCTTGCACCATGTAAGACACATAGGGAAAACAAATATTATTTACATAGGTGGTTTAAGGGGCTCCCATTGCTTGGATTAATAGAGTCATAATCACTCTGATGCCCTTCTTGAATTAAACTATTGAGATCTTACCCTCAAATTCCTTGAAGAAATGGGGTCCTTGGTGTAACCATGATATAATAACAGTGTTTAGGTCATATTTGGAGGTTCATTCACAAATTTTGGATAAGTCTATGTGGGGGGTTGGGAGTTTATAATATTTTTCAAAGGATATAGGGGAAATATAAGCTATCTTCTTGGAACTCCCTTCCCTAATGATCCAGTCATTATCTACCCTATAATCAATAAATATAGGACCAAGGACATCTATACAATGCAGTACCTCAAGATTTATAGTGGCATGGTGAAGGCTAGTCATCTAAAAAATGACCAACTCATAATGACTCTGGCTCACCATGGAAATTATGTACTCCTCCTCTATGATGGGATACAACTCCTCCATCATGAAGAAGAGTTTAGACCAATTCTTAATCCCTAGGGAATTTAGGGCCATAATGTCCAATTTAGTGTCTTTGGAGGTACACTCCTCATTATATATTGATAGGTAGATTTTATTCTCCTCTTTCAACTACTATCTACATGGTACCATGGTTTTTAATTCTTAAAATTTCTCACATCAAATTGCAAATTGGTCCCTATAGTACCTATTTTGCACTTACAAACACAATTAGGCTCTCTTCAGATTAAATTGTAACCAATTGAGTTCACTTGGGACACTTTTATGTAGGTATTAGGGTTTTAGATCTTTAATGGTAGGATATATATATACTCTAAATTATACATGCCTTAGATATGATATGGACCTTTTGCCTTTATACCTTTGCATTTTCAAGCCCACAAGATCTTTTGCTTTATATTTTTATGCTTATGTGGCACTTTTGTGGTTACAATCTGAACCTTTTGTGACATTTTTCATAAATGCCTTTGAGCACTAGACATTTTCATTTAAAAATACCTTCTTTTGTTTTGATCCATTAGATTAAAATCTAGGATTAGTATGAGCTATTGATCATGATTTGGGACCTTGTTTATGATTGGCCCTTTTCTATACTAAGCCTCATGGTTGTGTCACTTACCATCTTTGCTTGCCTTCTTATGATCCATTTATTACATCAATAGTTTGTTGAATGAGCATTTGCCATGTGGTAAGCTTGTAGGCTTTTGAAAATTCATAGGTGCTTTTAGGTTGTTGGATTATCTAGTGTGATGAATCACAAACCATTGGATAATCTATTAGTTTTACCTCAATGTGCTTCCACCATACATCATTCCCATGGCCCCTCAAGACTCCATTGAAAAGTATACGAGATCTTTATGTTTTTGGATCAAATGATGTGATAAATCATGAACCATTTATTTTTCTAATATTCCCAAACTTTAAGTTAGCACATTATTAAGGTGGGAAAAAGGCTTAAATTCCTTAGGCTAATTTTATTTTATGTTTATTAAACATGAATTAAACTTTAGGTTAAGGGTTTTATGCCTTTTTTTTACAAATTATATAAAGGGGACTATGGATATATATCCTAGGTCAAAGTTTATGCTATGTTAAATAAACATAATGTATAATTTGGGCCAAAATATTTATGTTAAGTCCATAAAAGATGCCAAAAAGGATCAACATGATATAGTGATCTAATAATAGACTTTTATTGCATTAATAAAACATTAAAATGCTTAGTTCAAAGAATTTAGTCTAGGTTTTATGTGATAAAGATGTATTTAAAATAAGACTTAGTACAAGTCTATAATTTAAGGTTCAAGGTATTTGAACAAAATATAATGGGGACCTTAAAGTATAGACTTAGACTACATTTATTTTTCATATACTTAGAGTATGAGACCATTTCCATATTTAAAGTTTGAAGATTTCTAGTGTCTGAGCATATATTGAGGGATTCTAATCATTTCCAAATCAATTCATGAGCTTTATAGTAATAGTTTAGAGTGTACTTTGATCTTGGGTAGAATGATTCATTAGCTTAAATTTGATAGCCTCACGAATGTCAAATATGTCCTCACAGACATCAAATGATGGTCGTGTGAATGTCAATTTTAAGCTAGTGAAGCTTATGATTTTATGGGCTAAAATTTGATGGTTACATAGGCATAAAATACATCTTTAGAGATGTTAAATGATAGTCACATGAGCATCAAATTTAAGATCAATTTTTTGTGACCCAATGCAAGAGTGCCACTTGGCACCACCATGGGGCTTCCTAAGATCTCAAACTTAATTCACTCCATCAGATCAATATCTATGATAAAGGGAGAGCCATAGGATCATGATCTAGGATCTTATTTTTATGATTGGTTATTTTTCTAGGTGGGACACATTTTATTTTAATCCTTGAATGTAAGGGTTTTGAGTGTCGATCCTATAGGCCTTTCATAATCTTTTGAATTTTTAATTGTGCTTCACTCCATTTGTTTGGGTATTCATGATGAAGTAAACACCATTAGATGAAGGCTAAGGGTGAAAATTTGTCAAGACCTTAAGACCATTAGATTCTTTTCCCATGATGAAGTGTGTATCATCAAATCTTCTAAAATGCATGATGTTTAAGTCTTCGATCAGGGCTTCCTCACTCCATTGGATCAACTGGCATGATAAAGTGAGGATCATTGGATTTGTGAGATGTAAGGAAGTTAAGTTAGGACCCATGGTGATATAAAAAGACTTAGGATAATGTTTTAAGGCTAATGTATCATTTGTATAATAAATATAATGGGGCCTTAGGATTAAAATGTTAGGCTAAAGTGTTTAACATAAAATTGAATTCAAGGAATAGAAACATAGGCTAAGGTGTTAAGACTAAGGTCTTTCTTATATCAATAAATACAATGGGGCTTTTAAAATGATAGGATAATATGTTTAACATAAAATTTGACTTGAGGAATTGGAGCTTAGGCTAAGGTGTTAAGACTAAGGTCCTACTTGTATTAATAAATATAATGGGGCCTTAGGATTAAAATGTTAGGCTAAGGCATTTAACATAAAATTAGACTCAAGGAATTAGAGATTAGGATAAGGCATTAAGACTAAGGTCCCACTTATATTAATAAATAAAATGGAGACTTAGGATTAAAACATTAGGCTAAGTTATGTTTCAAAAGGACCAAGTTAGGAAATTTTAAAATGACCCTACAAAATGAATATTAGCCCTAGATAGAAACTTAAAAAGGGGAAAAAATTAAAGGGGACCAAGCATTATAAACTAAGATATATTCATTTTAAAAAAATGACTAAGCTAAAAATATGAATTTTATACTTAGGTCTAGAATGGATTTTAAAGGGTTCCCACCAATTTAGTTTTTGCCAATATTCAAATTTGAGTTGAGGGTTTTTCGCAGGTTTTGGAACATGAATTTCTCAAGAATCAAACACCATGGATCATATATATATATATATATATATAAATCCATAAAGACCATTTATTATAAATATTAGCCAAAATTAAATAAAAACATAATAAGTAATCTTGCTTTTGGAAAAGTGGATGGTCCTCAAATTCTACAAATGACCCTTTCATGCGATATTTTCATGTTTAATCTTTAGGGTTTCTTAAGGGTCCCAATTTTATAAAAATGAGGGCATGTTGGCCTTAAAATATATTTTAAAAGGAGATACATAGTCTTGTATTTATAAAATGGCTTCTCCAAAACCATTTAATTGTTAGGCCCCTTGTACATATTCCATTTCTAAGAGTATCAAATATACAAACACAATATTTGACAAAAGTACCATGGATTTTAAGTTCCCCTATTATTAATCTATATAGAATGCAGTGAAGTACATAGTGTCATACTCCTCATAGGATTGTATATCTTAGAAGGAAAAGTAATAAATCAAATATATACTAATGATTAAGAACATGGGACTACATAGTATGGCTACAAAGCTAGAGGTAATGCCATGTATAGACTTTATCCATGGTTTGTTCTTTAATGGAAATTGCACTAAGGATTATTTTCATATTACGAAAGGAAAGAACTATTTACATATGTTTTGGGATATGATTTTGAGAGGTACCTTCAGATTCTAAGTCCTAAAGTTTCCTATAATCTAGACACAACTAATATATGACTGGAGCATAACATTATGGATGGAAAATTGAAGTAATGGTTATTGAAAGGAGAGAGGTTAAATCCCAAGGGAGGTGTTTCATTAAATATCATATTCAAGTTTTCACATTGTATTAGGGTAAATATGGAACTTATTAATAGTTTGTATGGATTTACCAATATCAATTACATGTAAGTAGGATGGGTCCAATTTTTGGACATTCTCTTGACTTTAGACAAAATTGAGGCCCTAAGGGATATTATTAGTGCTAGATTGAAGGCATAAATGTTTAGACATACACAAAGGTAAATTGATGAAATTCTTTACATGATGTCATATCTATTGGATGTAATGATTGAGATGTTTCATAAAGCTCATGGGGAACTATGGGATCCATTTGCCAAGTACTTGAATAATAGGATTTTTAAAGACTATTCTTTCCCATTTAGTTATATTTTTAGAAATGAGATTACCAAAATTTGTGAGGTTTATATCCTTAAGTATATTAGGATATTTATGGTACTTATATGCCCATAATATTTGATAATTTAATAAGGAACATATATAAAATTTGATATTATTGGTACTACCCAAACTTTATCATCATCCAAATTAAGGGAACAAGAACACCACCTTTTATTTTTCCATGCCACATCCCAAACAAGGTGGAAGAACAAGAAATTACACACCAATTGTATAATGCTATAAATGAGTATCATAGCTTGAAACACCATTATAATTAACATAATACACCCTAAGCATTGGTGAACTTTAGTTTATAATGAGGGGCCACCTCAATCAAGTGGGGAAGGTTATAAACCATTACAATTTGAAGGTGTCCCAATTCAGAGAATAAGACCCCAAGGTAAACATTAATAAATATATTAATCTCCTCAAGGATAGAAAAGGGTTGACCATTAGATATGGTCTCAAATAATATGAACATGATGTTATATTTTTGAATACATTAGATGATTTTGAAGTCTAGACTCACATGAGGGATAATCAGATGCTAATGATCATCACATAGGTCAGTGAAAATAACTCAAAAATAACCAATAAATGAGAACATTAAATGGTAAATGAAGAATAAAATGCCTTGATTTATGAGTGACCTCATCCATAACCCAAAGATCCATAAAAATATTATTAACCTTCTCCCATATAACAAGAGACTAATCTATCAAAGGGAGAGCTTAATAGCTAAAGGGGGGGAATATATAGATTAGGAGAGAGATTCTCAAATGAATCCATAGTCCTCATCTTACCTATATCTATATAGTTTTCACCAATTTTTGAACAACCACTTTAGTTAATACGACTTCACCTCCTCCACATGGACAAATAAACACATTCTATAGGGAACTTCTAGCTCTATTTACTTTGGTAACACATGTAAGTCTCCCTAAGTTTATAAAATGTTATTTCTCATATATTCCATTTACATCTCCTTCCATTTAATAATATAAATTTATTCATTCCCCATACATACCCATAAGTGAGGGGGTATCTACTTAAATTCATACTATATTAGTCTCATCTCCATCCACTCTTGCCTCCATCATTATTGTTCCACTTTGCATCCCTTCACCATCACTAAAATAGTAGTTAATACTATAGATTTTTCATTGGTTTTATCTTCCTCTTCACTTCCTATTCCCCCACAGTTACCAAACTATATCTATAATTCTTATAGCTTCCTTCAAAATTCAACAAGTGGAGGAAAGACCATCACTAGGTGTTGACACCCTAGGAGAATCCATAGATAAAGAAGTAAAAGAGGAATAGAAAGAACATGTAATATAGTTGAAGGATTAACCATGTATGATGAATAAAAAAATTCAAAAATAATTAAATAATTTGAGTAGGGATTAAGTGATTAAATATCCCAAGATGAAGTAAAGGAAGAGGTAGATCTAGAAAAATCCAAATCCATAATCCTTGGAATCCTAAATGAAGAAGAAACTCAAGCTAGAGCACTAGATCAGTAGATTCATACTGAAGAAGAAAGAAAAAATATCAATAATTTAGTTTATTCTCTTGCTTCTTCCATTACTATTGTAGATATTTGAGTTGTAAATTTACCACCTATTATTCTTAGGCCAACATTTTATAGTTCTATTGATTATTCCATTATTTCCACACTAACCCAAATAATGGATCTAAAGAATAAAGTCTATTTTAAAAACTTAATTTAAGTTTATATTTTTAATATTTTAAGGCCATTAGTCCCCCAAAAACATTAATCTCATTTGGATCTACCACTACCTTAATATACACCCATATAATTGGCCAAAATGATAGTTTTGAAAACCCTAGGCCTAATAAATTATGTCGTATAAATCACCCCTCATAGGGAAGTATCAGGAAGGTAAAATATTATTTATAAAACCCTCCAATTTCCCATTTAAATAAGTTCTTAAATACAACCTCCAGTAATAATTCCACCTCCAAAGATCACTCCACCTTTTACCTCTGAAGACCTAATCTGACCTAAAGAACAAGGGGAATTCATTATTCCCGAATGTGTTAAGAGATATAATGATGGATGGAAGATAGTAAAAAAATTTCCTTATATAAATACCTATATCCTCCACCCATTTTTACAATAAAAGTGGTACAATTCAAAGTGGGAGAAAAAGGAAAGGATTGAACATAAGCACAAGCAAGGAGATAGTGTTGGAATAAATGGAGAACATATTTTCCTTGAACAAAAATCCTAAAAAAAGTCCAAGTGGTCCAAAAGAATATATAAAGGTTTTTTTATCTTTTGTGGATTCAAATATGGATGACATGAAAGAAATGTATAAGATCCAACAACAAGAAAATTAGAGGTTTTTATAGAGACAAATCATCCATTCTCCCTAGGAGATTGTGGATAATGTCTAGAGTGAAGACACAAGGATTTATAAAATTTTGAATACTATTTAAGTATCTAAGTGCAAGTCCTATCATGAGAGGGTGATGGTACTTAAACTTTGGAATCAATTAAAATAATTTTAAAAGAGACTTAAATTTTTGGTTTAGTGAGAAAGAAACAATGATAAATCATCAAACCTAATGTCTACCTATGATGATGCATGGAATTTAAATTATGTACATTCAAAGAGGGATGTTTCATTTAATTGGTATATACAAATGAGAGTTTTGATAGGTAATTTTTCAATCCAAGAGGGGGAGGCCTTGGAGATCCTAAAATATATGAGGTTTATAGATGTGATAACCTATAATAAGTAACTAGTAAGTAGGCCTAATTTTGAAACAATTATTAAGGAATATGTAGATATATTTATTAAGGAAGCTGTAGGAAGAATTTATAAAACTAGTGATGAAATTCTATAGCTAATAATTTTTTCCAAGCATAGAGTGATTGAGGTTGAATTTACTAGAGTAAGATGTAAGGCCTGAGAAGCAGATCATGCTAGTTTAATGACTAAAGCCATTAAAGTGTTTAAGTCTTCCATGCTAAAATTTCACCTATCAATAAGTATTTTGAATCTTCATATGTATTATTTGAGGAAATCAAATCCATAGAGGAAGCTTCTAGGTCAGCATCAAACACATAATAACCTATATTTTTTTCTATGTCATCATAAAGTCCCTAATTTTATGGATATGTAGTAATACATACTCCAATAAGGTTTATTTTTCTTCCTTAAGGAAAAAAATAACTACTTTAGTTTCTACTATTGTCATGTAACCATTTTACTCTTCTATCAATCTTACATCAACACCACCTTAAGTGTGTGTGTGTGTGTGTGTGTGTGTGTGTGTGTGTGTGTGTGTGTGTGTGTGTGTGTGTGTGTGTGTGTGTGTGTGTGTGTGTGTGTGTGTGTGTGTGTGTGTGTGTGTGTGTGTGTGTGTGTGTGTGAGTATTCTAAATGAATATGGGACTAGTGGTCCCAAATTCATTGGTATATATTTATTATATTTTGGGTTAAGGAATATTATTTATGTACACACTTTTCATACATGCATGTTATGCATGAATTTTGACATGTTCTTTTATAAATGGACATATAAATTTAGAATTCACTTAGAGGATGAGGTATCCCCTCCCCAAGCCTATATATATTTGTATCTTCCTAATCCTAATTCTTAATCCTAAAAGGAGGAGAATTTTGGATGTTAATATTAATAGGAAATTTTGAGGATTGTTATGCAATTGGTATTAATATATAAATATTGTTCTTCTCTAATTTTTTTAGTTCTAAAATAAGTCCCATCAATTTGTTATCTTATTCTATTGGTTATGCATAAATATTCTTTTTTTATAATTATACCAATTTTTCAGTAGTTAATCTAAATGATTTGATGTGATAATCATAATCTCCCTTTGTATATGTGTAATTACAATCTAAAAAATGTAACAAACTTTTATTATATGAATTAAATTTCACTGTATTCTTATTCCCTTAGAATCTTAACTTTGTTTGACTATCCATGTGATAAAAATAACTTACAACAAGTAATGGTTCCTAATTTTTTATCCAACCCCTAGTTCAAATCTAGATTGAAAGGGTTTTTTTCTTATTTGATTCACAAACTTTATTCTCTACCCTACCTTTCTTTCTATTTGATTTTTTTTATCTAAGCCACCTTAGGTTAGATTCATCATCAATCCACCCATATTAAGTAGATCTATAATCATGTCATATGCAAACCATCCAAGGTAAACAACTATTCTAATCACTATTATTCCACCACTAAGTTATTTATAAAACCAATACCCTATAAATCATGCCTTATAGTGAATCTTTCTTCACTGATCCTGAAATGTTATAGGATACCTCTTAAGGTTTGTTGGTGTGCGTAAATCTCACATTAGTGGGAATTTATGGGACACTAGAAAGAGCACCTTTCATTTATTTTAAAATATCACTTGAGTTACATTAGATAAACCCATAAGACTAACAAGGTCTACCTCATATATTGACCTAATATTCCCACCTTTGGAAATCCATAAAAATGTTAGGTCAAATAAAGATGTCTTAAGAGGATCCTAGGCAAAATCACATTCCCAAAATAGAATGTCTTGTATCCCTCTACACATGATGGCCCTAGCTTGGTTATCCAATTTTGCTATTGACATCCCTAGATATATACATGATCTACCTAAAAACCTTAATTATCTTCCTTAATTTTTTCTCTTAGGAGGTAGGACCGATGAATAACACATAAAGGCTTACAACACCTCCGTATGATATTAAATATAACCCATAAAGATGTATCATGTCAAATTTTCCATTCTAGCTTATAGGATGATACTTATGATTGGTTAGTCAACCTATTATAAGAATTAATTACCTTTTGAAACTAGTTTCAAAATACTTTTGGCCACAATTTTGATAGGTCACTATCCCAATTCTCATATATCAACATTTATCTAGCATGAGGAGAGAACCTAATAAACTAATTTGATATTTTAACATAAGATTTCAAAATATGTACATTTGGATTGAATATGATTATAACTTGTTAAGGTGTTAACCCTTGAGATGTACAAAAATGCTTTAGATTCCATAACATATGTCTTTCTCTACATAGATCCCAATGTTAATATGATACCTTTAGCTTGTGGTAAATCCACAAACATTTGTAGACAATTGAATCCTCAATTGCAAGCTCTAGCCCCACTTAATATTGGTTTCAATTTTCCATCCCTCAACCCTATCCCAAATGATAATCATAATTTTAGTTTTCAAAAATAGAACTAGGTGTACACCTAATTACCTTTATCCCATGCTCCACCCAACCAGCACCTTAGATTCCTAAAAAATTATGTATATGCATGAAACCAACAAAATATGAACTAGTATTTAATAATATTCAATACTAATACTACATAGGGTATTGATGTTGATTCTACATAAGTAGAATTAGATACCATTTAATGAATGGTATAGAAGTTGAGAAATAGATTTATTAGAATGAAAAATTGGATGGGAAACACCATGTGGTAGAATTCTATTCCCAAACTTGTATATTAGAGGTAAACCAAACCTTTCAATACACTTGTAAATAATACAGAACATTAGCCACCTACCGAGATGCTAGAAAAACATCTTTGAAGTAATACTTCCTAATTGGTGTCAAGTTCATAACATAACAAAACATATAATTTTGCACTACTTTTAAAGTCATTCAGAAAGAAATGGATAGATAAGAAGGACTTATAAGTCAACCAACATCATATTCCTCTTCTAATTTAGGTCCTCCCAACTCAACCATGGTCTTTGAGACATATACTTCCCATTCCTAATAGGAGATGAAAATGAACTTGAAGATAATAAAGTTAATTCCTTTTAATATTTCTAGGGTAACAATTATAATTTGAGGAATAAGTATCCTACTACTACTTCCATGCACCTAAACAATAGTTCTATCATTCCTCCAGATCCTAAGGCCGACAATAATCCACCTCGTCCAAAAGGGAACACTAAATTATATAGTAGATCTCCAAAAAGAATAGGATGGTTCAATATTTTTGAATATATGAAGAATATCAAGGTTAATATCAATCTATAAGAGCTAGCCCAAATCACAAAACAAAGAGATTTATCACCCAAACCCTTGATTAGGAGATCATCTATGGATAAGTTAGAAGCTGCACATACAAACATGGTTGTTTAAAAGTATAAGCCTAAATTAAAACCTTTTTATTAAATATTATAATTTTCAAAACATTTGTGGATAATTATTTGTTTGACTCAAATACCCCAACCAATGTGATGCCTATAACTATATGCGAGAAATTGGGTTTGACCCTAGACTAATCTAAAAGGGTGGTCCATCAACTAGATAAGTATTTTGTACCATGTGTTGGTGAGTTTAAAAATATAAACATACATATTGAACTTGATCCATGTGTGTATTATTATATACATATAATGGTTGTGGACATCCCAAAAGCCTATGACTTGTTATTAAGCTAGGATTGATAGAAGACACTGAATGGATATATGGCTATAGACTTATCACACATGTGGATACCTTGGAAAGGATTATCCGACTAGATTTAAATATACTAAGATCCAAATATGAATTACCTAATCACATAATATGATGATAAGATAGAAAATTTTGACTTTTCATCCTCACATGTAGGTGTGTACATGTTCACTACCAATAAATAATGCCATGAGAAATAATTCTAAGGTCCTTCCCAATTATGTACTCTCCACTTCAATGGATCTAAATCAAATAAAGATTTAGGTTTTGTCATAGTCTTGATCAACTGAGATGAGAAATCATATCTAGATGCATGAAGGTTAAAATTCCATTATACTAATAATTGAGATGAGTAAGAAGAATTGATCCTAATCACATAATTTTTATTGAAACATAGTTTCAAGTATTTAAATATATTTTATTATTCAAATCTAATAATAAACTATATCAAAAATAAATACCAATGTAAATTACCTTAATTGAAAAAAGTAAAAACATTGAGCATGGGATCTAATTGAATCCTTTGAAGCATTCAACATCAAATATATCCAAAGAGAATAAAATCAAACTAAATACTTATAAAATCTTCAAAAACTAATAAAGTGTCATTTTAAGAATATAAGATGCAAAAAATATTTGTGGAGTTGATTTTGTGTCCCTCAATCCTTAAAAATATGGATAACTTCCAAGTATTTGATGATGATCAATAGATTGTACATTTTATGAATAGTTATGGAGCCTTTGAATCTCAGATACTAGATGAAAAGGATGTTAAACCCGTTAATATTGAAGATCTAGGAGAAGAAGTTATCTTAAATTTGAAAGAGAATTACATTCCTATGGGGATGGCCTCACTAAAGTGAGATTTTGATGTGGATCCACAATCTCAAAAGCAGAAAAACTTAAATCAATTGAATCATATTTTGTCAAAGAAAATTTGGGTACCAACCAACATCCCTAGTATGTAAACATTAGTCTAAATTTCACTAAAAGTAAGAAACAAAATCTAAGAGGTTTGATAATAGATTACAAATATGTGATTGTTTAGATGCATGAAAATATAAAGGTATTCAATCCAATTGTCATCACACATACCATCCCACTAAAGATAGAACATAATCCTTTTCGATAGCAATGGAGGATAGTAAATCCAATTATGGAACCTCTAATCTAGATATAATTATATAACCTATTATATGATAAGATTTTTTTTTCCAATTAGGAATGCTACTTAGGTAGCCAACCTATTTCCATTCAAGAATAAGAATGGAGAAATAAGGTTATGTGTTGAATTTATAAATCTAAACCAAGCATCAAAAAAGGATAAATATCCCTTTCCCTCTCTAGACAAGGTAATTAAAAGTTTGAGTGGATCTAAGATGATATCTTTCCTAGATGTATCCTCAAGTTATAATCAATTTTTAGTAGAATCACAAGATAGAATTAAGACTACCTTCACAACTAAGTGGGAATATATTTTATTGGTAACATGATTGCCATTGATGTCAAAAGTGACACTATGCATGTCATTGATGTTAAAAGGAACACACATGATTGATGGAGATAAGAGCATGTTTCATAGTTGCACTATGATAAGTTATCATGGTTTTATAGTGACCATTTATGGATGTTTTGAGTCAAACACATAGAAGATCCGTTATGGGTTTTTTATGTACATTCCAAAAATATGGTCCATAGGTTTAGAGGATAAGGAATGAGCTGAGAATTGATTTATTTATATCTCAAATTAGATAGGGTTTCTTAGTAAAACCTTAAGGGTTTAACCATGGCATCAATAAGTAAATTTATATTTTAATGTGGACTTGGTATAGCTAGGAACTAGTAGCTTAAGTTATAACTTACACCTTTGTCATCATTAAGAAATTGGCTCCTCAACCTTGTAATTACTAGATTTGAGCAATGATCAATAGACTTAATATTTTTTAGGTCTTAGACTTTATATTATGCCCTATCTTGATCAATGCCTTGTACTTCATCATACGCAGATGATATAATGAAGTGAACTAAAGTCAAATTGTCAAAAAGAGCTCCAAGTGAGTTCATAAGTGATAAGTGTCACATTTATGAAGCATGTCAGACAAAGACCCAATTAGTGTAAGCTTATCAAATTTAATGATCAAGATGATTAGAATATCAAATAACTCATGCTTAATTGGATATTGGAAATCTAAAAAAGTATGATAAAGTTAAAATATCAAAGGTCCCTCTAAGTGAATGCACAAGTGATAAGTGTCACAAGAACATGAATCTGATTGATAGAGGACTAATGTAAGGATTCCAAATGTCTCAATAGAGGGAATTATCAGCTATGTATTAAAGTCATGTGCTTATGCCAAGTTTCATATTATTTAAGGTTAGATATATATAAAGATCAAGCTTATCAAAATATTTGATGGTGTGTGGGTGATCATGCAAAGGAGATATAATGTAGTGAATGGAATCAAATGCTATAAAGTTCTTGATGTTTATCAACACAATGGTGAGTTAAAGACTGAGCAAGTTTGAGAAGATCAATGGAGTGAAAGCAATCCAAAGATATGGGAAGCTGTGAGATTAGGTCAAAGTGTTAAAGTTTAATCACCAAGTCAAGGTAAAGGTCATGCATTTTTGGAGATCGAATGGCATGTGTAAGCTTAGATGAGAGAGATCTAATAGAGTGAGGGTACTTAGATGGAACAAAGTGAAAGATGTTTAATGTCTCAATAGAGATAAAATATGTACATCTTTAGAGATCAAATGGAGAGTGTGAGATTGTTAGAGAATGATCAAATGTATGCATTTTAAAGTTGAGATAATTTAATAGATACCATTGGATCATGGTGCCAAAGTCAAGATCAATGACTAACATTTAATGTCATGTCTAGACAAATGGTTAGTTGCAAGAACATGTAAGAACTTGCATATAAGCCTTGAATCTCAACATCGATAATAAGATTAATTGATTTAACTGATCAAATATACATAAAAGAGCCTATGCATCAAAATTTGAGTCTAAAGGATGCTATAGATAATAAAAGAGACCTAAAATTGTGACATGATGCATGGAATTAGTTATAAGGTGTCATGGTTAGCTCTAACCATTGTATAAGTCACTAACAGGTCAATCCTTTGGTGTAACCATAATCGATGGCCCAATAGAATATATACATGGGAACTTATAATTCAAGTCATAATAAACTAAAGTCCAAAATTGGCATGATATGTTACAGTCTAAGTGTGAACACATAAAATATATGGAACCCTAGATCTTTTATTTATAAATATGATATCTAGGACAAAGGAAATGCTATTGGTGTAGTCAAATTATGTCTAATAAAAAATATAAACATAAAACCAGAGGGTAGAGAGGAAAAGAAGAGGCTATAGAGAGAGATGAAGTTTGTCAAATAGATACATATCTAGACATAGAGAGAAAGGGTTAGAGAGGAAGAAAGGCACAAAGACAATGTGTAAAGTATGATCAACTGTATATTATATATGTGACAAAGAATAGAGATCTAGATTCATGTATAAATATAATTAATAAATTGGATTTGTAGCTTCATATAGAAGTTTGATAGGTTGGTGTCATCAGATAAGCTAACTGGGTGCTCATATTAGGGAGTGGGTGCTTCCTTAGAGTTGGTTCTATTAAATTATGGGATTGGTGTCTCCTTAGGATGGGTGTCCTTAAATTTAACTAGTGAGGCTTGATAGTGAGGATTTGAACTATGAGGCTAGATTAAAATAGTAGAATCTAGCATCTATTCTCACCATGGTTTCTTTCCTTTGGGTTTGTCACGTATAAATCATGTGTCATGTACACATGTGCTTATATGTGATCTCTACATTTATCTTTTAATCTACATATGCTTTTGAATTTGGTTTAAAAGGATTGGAAGACTAGTTTTAATTGATATACTGATTCACCCCCTCTTAGTATCTAGTTGTCTCACAAAAACTGGTATCAGAGTCTAGGGTTCATTGAAATAAGCTTAATAATCTCAAGTAGATCTTGTAATAGTGAACACAATAGCTAGTCAAGAAGAATCTTCATCAAACAAGATACCTCTCTTTGATGGATCTAACTATGTATTTTAGAGCATAAGAATAGAAACATATTTATTATCATTAGGGTTTGATGTATGGATTTTTTTGGTAAATGGATATACAATCCCTACTAAAAATCCTATTGATCAAGATGCCAAGAAGGCACATGAGATCAATTCCAAGGCAAAGAATGTTATTCTTTACAGATTGTCAAACTCAAATTTTTGTCAGAGTTATGCACTATCATAAAGCACGAGACATTTAGAATAAGTTGAAGGGAATATATGAATAAGATGATAAGGTAAAGTAGGCCAAGCTAGAACATTAAAAAGATAATTTTGAGAGCCTTAAGATGAATTAAGAGTAGAAGATTACAGACTACCTCCTCAAGGTAGATTAAATAGTAAATGCAATTAGAGGCCTTAGAGAAAATATGAAAGATTTAATCATTGTCAAGAAGGTTTTAAGATCTTTTCCATCAAGATATGATTCTAAAATATCTTTAATAAAATAAATAAGAGATCTAGATAAACTCACTATTGATGAGTTTCATGGTACCTTCATATTCTATGAGATGAGAATGGGAGAGATAGACTCCTTCAAGAGAGAAGTTGCATTCAAAGTAGCGAAGTAATTAAAGGAAGAAACATCTACATATAAATCTAAGGAGACTGATGAAGAACATGCTAACTTTATCAGAAGACTAAAGAGAGGATCTAGAAAGCACAGGGGTAAGTTACCCTTCAAATGCCTTAACTATGGTAAAGTAGGACATTTTGATACTAAATTCCATCATAATAAAAAGGATAACTTTGAGCAAGTATAGAGTAACATAAAGGTGAAACACTACTATCCTAAGAAAAAGAACTTATTCAAGAATAAGTTCTTTTGTACACAAAATAAGATAGTGACTCAAAGGAAGATAGTGATAGTTTAAGTGATGATCATGACTGTGCTTTTATGGCTAAGGTAAATGAATCCATGTTCATGATAGTAGGATAAATTTATATAAATCTAGATAAAGATGATGTTGAATACTTGAATAAAGAATAATGAGAAGTGGATCTTGAATGTGAACTCATTTGTGCTCTAGATGAGATTGACAAGATGAGAAAAGAGAACTCAAAAAAAATCATGGACAAAAGGAAATTGAGAAAATGTCTAAAAGTCTTGAGAAATTTAATCAAATGGTAATTAGCCTAAAGACACAAGTTGAAGAGGCTATAAGAATATAAGATATAGTCAAAATGAAACTAGAATCTAAATTTGATGAATGTGTGAAGCTTCAAGTATAAATAGTGGGTTTGAGAAAATAACTTGAAAAATCCAAAGGTCAACTAAATAAAAGTCTAAATTTAATTGGAGGATCAAACAGTCTTGATGAGTTGATCAAATCTCAAAATCCATCAAAATAGAGATCAAGTCTTTTTTATGATAAGGGAAAACATTCCTCAACTAGTACATCTACTAACCTATATGAAAAATTCAAAGCAGAAGGAGAATAAAGATCAAAGAAATAGAAATCTTGAAAGGACATAAAGACACACTCAAACACAATTATTGTGAAGAAAGAAGAACCTGAAAAGAAGCATAAATAAAATAAGAAGACAAAGGTAGCTAATGTTGATGGATACACCAAGGTGAGAAACTTGAATAAGCCACAGCTTAGGATACTTCCTCATGCTACACCAAAAAATGCTATGACTAGGTATTCCTCATCTTTTTATGATTATTATTACAGATTTAATAATTTTGGTCATAGGGCTATTGATTATATATTTTTACCTACAAGGAAAACAAATTTTATAAGTAGAAACTCATATACTTCTTTATTAGATACAAATTTAATGTGTTATAATTGTAATAATTTTGCTCACATAGCTAAACATTGTAGAACTAGCTTTGTAATATCAAAATTACATGATATAAAGAAAGGCATGTCTCCTATTGTGAACAAAGGTTCAAAAGTATATATTAAAGAGAAGAAGAGGACATATAAGAAACTCAATAGTGTGTAAAGTGAAAAATCAATCCATTATTTCTCAAATTGCACTTCATGCCAAATAGAAGAATTTATGGGTAATAGATAGTGGTTGCTCAAAGCATATGACTAGTGATAAGAACAAGTTCATCAAATTAAGCAAACGTAAAGAAAGATCTATCAGCTTGAGAGACAATAGAACAGTAAAGATCAAAGGTAAAAGAGCATTGGACATAAATGGTAAACTCATTTACTTCTTTATTAGATACAAATATAATGTGCTATAATTGTAATATTTTTTTGTCACATAGCTAAACATTGTAGAACTAGATTTGTAATATCAAAATTACACAATGTAAAGGAAGGAATATCTCCTAGTGTGAACAAATGTTCACAAGTCTCTATTAAAGAGAAGAAGAGGACATATAAGAAACCCAATGAAGTGTGGAAAGTGAAAAATCAATCCGTGATTGTTTAAACTACACTCCATGACAAAGAACATAATTTATGGGTGATAGATAATGGTTTCTCAAAGTATATGACTAGTGATAAGAAAAAGTTCACCAAACTAAGTAAATCTAAAGAAGGATCTGTCATCTTGGAAGATAACACAATAGTAAAGATAAAAGGTAAAGGAACCTTGAACATAGATGGTAAACTACCTACACATGATGTCCTTTATGTTGAAGGATTGAAGCATAATTTGTTAAGTTTCATCCAAATGTGTGACAATAGATACAAGATCACATTTGATGTAGAAAGCTACAAGTTAAGGAGATCTGGAAGAACAGTTATAGAAGGGAAAAGGATTGAGATTAATATCTACAATCTTATTAAAGTGAATGGTAATTATTGCTTGATGGGAAAGACCAATGCTATTTGATTGTGGCATAGAAGACAGGGTCATGTTATCTTTGATAATATAGTCTAAGTGAGCTCAAATAAGTGTGTATGACACATGCCCAAGATAACCACACTTGAAAATACTAATTTTAAGGAATGTCAACTAGGCAAGTAGACAAGGGTCAAATTTCAAACAAAGGAGTATGTAACTACAAAGCCTCTATAATTAGTTCATATTGATCTTTATGGTCCTACCAAGATAAAAATATCTAAAGGAGAAAATTAATTCATGTTATTTTTAGATGATTATTCAAGAAGGACATGGGTAACATTTTTGAAGGACAAATCTCAAGCCTTTAAGAGATTCAAGATCTTTAGAGCCATGGTGGAAAGTTAGATTGGAAGGAAAATCAAATGCTTAAGATTTGAAAAAGGTGGAGAATTCACCTAAAATGAATTCATAGAGTATTTTAAGAAGCATGGGATCAAAAATCACTACTCTATAGCAAGGACTCCATAGAAAAATGAAGTTATTAAGAGAAATAATAAAATAGTCAAAGAAATGGCCACAATAATGCTAAATGAGGCCAAGTCACCTAATGCATATTGGAGAGAAGTAATTCAAACAATAGTATACATCTTGGATAGAGTTCAACTAAGGGCAAATAGTGACAAAACTCCCTATGAGCTATGGTATGGAAATCTTGCCTTTGTTAAGTACTTCAAAGTATTTGGAAGCAAATCCCACATCATAAGAAAGGAAGACAAATTGGGAAGATTTAAATCAAGATGTGATGAAGGAATATTTCTTGGTCACTCCACTCAAAGGAAAACCTATGTATGTTACAATAAGAGGCTATACAAGATAGTGTAAATCATAAATGTCAAGGTATAAGAAGTCATAAAACATGTTGAACCTAAAAAAGAAACTAGTAATGAAGAGTCAAATATTGAAGAAGAATCAGATAGTGAAGAGGTTGAGGAAAATAATGAAAAAACACCTCCAATATTTGTTCAAAAGGATCATCCTAAAGAGTGGATAATTGGCAATAAGAATGAAGGAGTTTAGACAAGGATAAGATTTGTAATGAACAAAGAGAAAGTAAGATTTTATCTAATGTCTAAAATTGAACCTAAGATCTATGTTTAATCTAGAAAGGATGAGAATTGGATAAAACCCATAGAAGATGAATTGAGTCAAATAGAAAAGAATAAAACCTGGCAATTAGTTTCAATACCCTTAAATAAGAATGTGATAGGATTAAAATGGGTCTATAGAAACAAGATAAATGAGGATGGAGTTTCTATAAGAAATAATGTGAGATTGGTGTGCAAGGGATATGCACAAGCATAAGGAATATCATTTTAAGAAACATTTACTCTAGTTACTATATTGGAACCTATAATAATGTTTCTAGCATTCTCTATTTACAAGAAGTTTAAAGTGTATCAATGGATGTAAAGTTTGGTTTCTTAAATGGGAACCTAGAAGAGGAAGTCTATATTGAACAAATAAAAGTTTTTTAGTTGTTAGATGAATAAGATTATGTGTGTAGAACTAAATAAAGCACTATATGGTCTAAAATAGGCACCAAGAGCATGGTATTCAATATTAGACCAATACCTACAACAATAAGGTTTCAAAAAAGGATGTGTATACAATAATTTATACTTTAAATCAAAAGGTGAGCATATGTTGAATGTTGTTGTTTATGTAGATGACATCATGTTTGGTGGTAGTAATAACAAATGTGCAAAGAATTTGTTATACAAATGTAAAATGAATTTGAGATGTCTATTTTAAGATAAATTTCCTTCTTCCTTAGTTTACAAATACCACAATCTGATGAAGGGATATTCATATCCCAAATAAAGTATGAAAAGGATATGATCAAGAAATTTGGAATGGAAGATAGCAAACTAGTTAGTAATTTCAAGATAACTAGATGCAAATTGAGCAAAGAGGATGAGTGACTTGATGAAAATTAGAGTATGTATAGATTAATGATAGGTAGCTTTCTATACCTAACTACATTAAGACCAAATATCATGTAAGCAGTGTGCATGGTTTCTAGATTTTAGGATACTCCTAAAAAGTCACATGTCAATGCAGTGAAAATAATCCTTAGATACATCAAGAGCACAATTGAATATGGCATATGGTACCCTACAAGTGAATATTTCACTTTGACATCGTATACAAATTTTGATTGGGTAAGGAGTGTAGATGATAGAATAAGTACTAGTGGTGGTGCATTTTTCATTGGAAATAGACTTGTTTCATGGATAAGCAAAAACCAAGAGTTAGTTACTCTTTCTATAGTAGAAGAAGAGTATGTGGTAGTAGTGGCATGTTTCACTCAAATCTCGTGGATGAATTAAATAATCAAGGATGTCAAGGTTGATTACAATTCACCTATTTATATTCTTTGTGATAATTTAAGTGTAATAAATTTGTCAAAGAATCTACTGATGCATTCGAGAACCAAGCATGTATCAGTCAAGTATCATTTATTAAGATAAAGGGTTGAAAATCAAGATGTCACAATGGAATATATTCCAAATAAAGAACATATTGTAGATATATTCACCAATCCTCTTCCCAAGGAACAATTTGAATATCTGACATAAAAGATTAGGAGTGGTGGCTCCTACACCACATCACTAAATCACTAGTGATAGGGTATGAGTCCAAGGGGAGTCTCACAAAAACTTTATTAATCCCTTGAAGAAGAGACAAATTCAACTCAGGTATGTATACTTATAAAAATTAATAATTATTTAAAAGTTGTAGATTCTTGGACAAACTGCTTTATCTGATAAAGAAGGAGAGATAGTTGGATAAACAGTCAACTAGAGTCCTTTTGCCATTGATGTCAAAGGGGGAGAAAAAGTGAAAATTATCTATGTAAAAGTTTGGAATAGTAGAGCTAGTGTCCAAGATGAGTTTAGTAAAATATTCCATTGCTTAAGGGGGATCAAGTTGGTATGAAAAAAATTAGTTCATAATTATTAGAAGCCAATACAAGCAATGCTAGAGAAGGCTCAAATTATTAGAAGATTAGAACATTAAGTTTGCATTAGAGCACTTAGTTTACCATTAATGCCAAATGGGTATATTGTTGGAAACATTATTTTCATTAATGTCAAAATGGATACTATGGATGTCATTGATGTTACAAGGATCAAGCGGGATTGATGGAGAGAAGAACATGTTTTACAGTTACATTATGAAAAAGTTATCATAGTTTTATAGAGACCATTTATGGATGTTTTAAGTCAAACAAATAGAAGATCCATTATGGTTTTTTCATGTAAATTAAATAAATATGGTCCAAAAGTTTAGAGGAGAAGGAATGAGCTCAAAATTGATTTATTTATCTCTCAGATTAGATAAGGTTTCTTAATAAAACCTTAATGGTTTAGCCATGGCATCAAAAAATAAAGTTTTATTTTAATGTTGATTTGGTACATTCAAGAAATGGTGGATTAAGTTATAACTTAATCCTGTATCATCATTAAGAAACTATCCCCTCAACCTTGAAATTACCATCTCTAAGCAATGATCAAAGAACTTGATATTTCTTAAGTCTTAGACTTTATATTGTGTCCTAGCTTGATCAATGGCCTATGCTTCAACATATGTAGATGATCTAATGAAGTGAATAAAATTCAAATTTTCAAAAGGAGATCTAAGTGAGTTCATAAGTGACAAGTGTCACATTCATAGAGTGTATTAGATAGAGACCTAATGAGCATAATTGTTTCAATGTTAATGATTAAGCTAATTAGAAGATCAAATGGCTCACACTTAATCAGATATTAGAGATCCAATAGAGCATGATGAATTAAAAATGTCAAAGGTCCCTCTAACTTAATGTGTAAGTGAAAAATTTCATAAGAACATGAGTTTGATAGATAGAGGACCAATGTGAGTATGCCTATGTCTCAATAGCAGGAACTAGCAATTATATACAAAAGGCACGTGCTTATGCCAAGTGTCATATCCTTGAGGGTTGAATATATATAAAAATCAAGATTATAAAAATATATGATGGTACATGGGAGATCATACAAAAGAGATCTAATGAAGAAAGTAGACTCAAATTCTATAAATGTGATGTTTATTAACATAGTGGTGAGTTGAAGACTAAGCAGGTTTAAGAAGATCAATAGAGGAAAAGTGATCCAAAGATATACGAAGCTATGAGATGAGGTCAAAGTGTTAAAGTTTAACAAATAATTGAAGGTAAAGGTTGGGCATATTCAAAGATAAAATGACACATGGAAACTTGGATAAGAGAGATCTAATAGAGTGAGGGGACTCAGATGGAACAAAGTGATAGATGTTTAATGTCTTAATGGAGATAAAAATGTTCATATTTGGAGATAAAATGTAGAGCATGAGCATATTAGAGAAAGATCAAATGGATGCATTTTAAATTTGAGCTAATTGAATAGAGACCATTAGATCATGTCACCAAAGGGAAAATCAATGATAGTTATTTAAAGTAATGTCTAGATAAATGATTAGTTGTAAGTACATGTAGAAAATTGCATATAAGCCATGAATCTTGACACAAACAATGATAATTATTGATCTAACATATTAAATCTACATTAAAGATCCTATGCATCAAAACTTGGGTTGAATAAATACTATATATAATAAAAATAAGACCTAAAATTATGGTGTGATGCATGGAATCAATTTCAAGGTGTCATGATTAGCTCTAGCCATTGTATAAGGCACTAACATGATGATCTGCTAGTGTAATGGAAACTAGTGGGGCAACAAAATTGAGACATGGGAACTTATAGTTGAAGTCATAATGAACTAAATTCCAAAATTAGCATGATGTGTTACATTATGAGTGTGAACACATTAAAGATATGGAACCCCATATATTTTATTTATAAATATAAATATCTATGATAATGGAAATGCTACTACTATAGTTGAATTTTGTCAAACGAAAAAATATAGACATAGAACCAGAGGGTAGAGAGGAAAAGAAGAGGCTATAGAGAGAGATGAAGTGTGTCAAATAGATACATATCTAGACATAGATAAAAGGGGTAGAGAGGAATAAATACACAAAGAGAATGTGAAGAGTATGTTAAGTTGTATATTAGACATGTAACAAAGAACAAAGATTTTGATTCATGTATGCATCTAACTTATAAATTGAGTTGTATCTCCATATAAAAATTTGATATGTTCATGCCATCAGATAAGCTAAGTGGTTGCTCAAATTAGGTAGTGGGTGCTTCCATAGAGTTGGTTCTCTTAATTAGGGGATTGTTGTCTCCTTAGGATGGGTGTCCTTAATTGTAACTAGTGAGTTTTTTTAGTGAGGCTTTGAACTGTGAGACTGGATTAGAATAGTAGCTTCTAGTAACTATTCTCATCGTGATTTTGTCCTTTAGGTTTTCCATGTAAAAATATTATGTCATGTGTACTTGTGCTCATATGTTCTCTCTAAATTAATATTTTAATATACATATGCTTTTGAATTTTCTTTAAAAGGATTGAAAGACTAGTTTTAATTGATATATTTATTCAGCCCCCTCTTAGTAGCTAGTTGTGTTCCAACATTTGCATACAAAAGGATGCATTTTTCCCTAATTAATACAGGATCAACCTTACATCAAGATATGAATTTCATATTTTAATAGATTATTTTCAAGTGTATCATGATTTATATGTATGACTTAATAATGATTTCAAAATATAGCATTGATCATGCATACCATTTATAGAAGTATTTGATAGGTGTAGAAGTTATAGAGTCTCACTCAATCCAATGATGATCATCTTTGGAGTCATTAAAGGAAAATTGTTAGGCCATGTAATTACTAAATATGATATTTCCATTGACCCAAAACGAATCCAAGACATTTCCAAGATGATACATCCTAAAAAAAGGAGTTAAAGTGTTCTTTGGAAAATTAAAATTTGTAAGGAAATTTATTTCTAAGTTTTTAGAGATTGTCAAACCATTTAATGCCATGTTAAAATAATACACCAAAATAGAATGGAAAACAAAAATCCAATAAATCTTTCCAAGATATCAAAAAAACATTTCTCAAGCTCTAGTTTTGATCATCCTAGACTTCACCAAAGACTTCTTCCTTTATTCATTTGATTCTGAGCACACTATGTATAGACATAATATTTTAAAACTTTTATTGATTACTGACACTTTATATCTTGTATAAACCTATCAAGTCTCAATCTCTTTGAGTTCATGCCTTAATAGGTACATAGAGAAAGGGGTGGGTAGACCATCAATGCTTCATAAGACTATTGTCCCTTTTACCACTTTCCATCTACATAATTATCTTTTAAAACTATTTACCCTAAGATTATTCTTCTCAGTCCTACCTATTTTAGTCTTTTCCTCTTTCCATCCCCCCTTTTATTGCCTTAATCCCCTTTTGGTTAGTTGGTTTTACTAGGTCTACAGGTCAATACAATATAGTTTAGGGGTATTTTTTAGTCTCTTAGCTTATTATCACTTTGGCCAACCTAGATTAGACCTAGTGAATTATCCCTAAAAACACATTGGGTTGACTGGGTCGACCCTTTACAACCAAATATTTTGTGAGGATTTAGGGAAAGATATGCTTATATATATAATTTAATTTCACATCATTTCATAAGAGAATAGTTAGTAGAGAAGAAGTGTCAATGAACATTTGGTTATTGACCATTCTACTTGAGGAATAAAACTTAGGGTTCCATACTTTTTTTGGAGATACAGATCTTTTATTATGGAGAAGTATTTTATATTCTTAGATAGGTTTTATAGCCTATACATAATTTATTTTTATCCTTACATACCATAATAATATCTTATGAATCACCTTGGTAAAGGGAGAGATTGAGGCTCAATAGTTTCATCTTCAAAGGTAAGTATTCCTAACTTTATTTCTCCTTTATAAGAGTAGATAGATAATGCATTTGTAATCTTCTCCCATGTATTAGGATTTTGTATACATTGACATGAGTATATGTCTTCTAATACATGTTTATCTTAGTTTTTTTATTGTTTCTTACCCCAACTTTATGTCACAATCTTTTGTGTGCACTAGATTAGATTTACTTTCTTGTCATTAGAATAAGTGAACATTTTAAACCTTAAGACTCCATTAGGGTTGTTATCTGATTGTGTTAGACTTTATGATTTATAAACCTTCCTAAAATGATATTTTATGACAATTGATCCCCTAATTGGGCCTAATTATCCCCATATTGGTCATGCTCCCACTTAACAAGTGTATCCCAATTAGAAGTTTGGGTATGCTCTATCTTCTCTGAGCCAAGATTGATTTATAGATATAATGTATTTATGATTGCATACATTCTATTGAACTCAATGTGAAACTAACATTTTCAAGATGTATTTCACTTATTTTCATTATTCTAGTCATTATTTTTATCATATTTGTATCATACTGGATCGATTTTATCGACCTAGTTTTATGGCTTCTATGTGTAAGTTTCCAAGAGCAGGCAACTAAATCAACCCAATCAACCTAGTATAGGTTTTCATCCTTTTAGACATATATTTTAGCCTATTAGGTTGACCTAGTTGACCCTTTACATTTTTAACACTCTACAATAGGTTCTTAAACAACTTGATCTATTATGTTGACATAGTTTATGGGTTTTACCAAAATACTCCAAGGTTATTCATCATCAATCTTCCTTCATTACATCTCTAATCTACTAATTTTCCTTTCAACCTCTCTATTTATTTATTTCCTATCTTTATTTTCATACTTTGTAGTCTTTAAAATTTCCCTTCCATAATCAATTAGATTGACACTACCGACCTAGTTCTATGTTTTATATGTTGTCTAAAATAACTAGGTCAGCTTTGCCAACCCTATAAATTTTTAGACCTTACTTCCATAGTACAGGTCGAACCCTATTAAATTTATCTAGTACAGGTGTGATTTAATTGGATTGATAGCATCAATCTAATCAACTATTTATTTATTTTTAGTACTTACTACTTTTCATTATTTGTAAGGGTATTTTATTTGATTTTTACAATCTATTTAGGCTTATTTATTTCCCTATCTATTATACTAGATCAACCCAATTGACCTAATAGATATTCTACCTTTTGTACACTATATTAGATCACCAAAGTTGACCCAGTCAACCCTATACTATTTTAGTCACTTCTTTGTCCTTTACTTTCTCATCTCTCTTCTTTGCCCTTCATCATGGAGTTTATGGTAGATTATGACATTGAGTTACAATTAATAGACATGATGAAATTTACCAATCCTAATAGGGTCTCCCATAGAAATATTAGGGATCCTCTTTTGGATGCTAGTAATATTCATATTACCACTCACACAATGAACTATGGGACCCCTCCCAATACCTCTTCATAACTTAATCCTCTTTTCTCATTAAAATACCAACTTGAGTTAGAGTATACTCCTAAAATGATTTTATTTATTTCTAAATTTCCTCAACATAGAGGAAAGGATCCTTCTACCATTTATAGTTACATGATTAGTTTTAAAACTAAAGAACCTCATTCACTTACTCCTATATTCAATACTAGATTTGGGGGTACCACTTTATTTAATTTTCAGCCCCTTCCTTCAATTTTGACTCTTTATGCCATGGCATCTTCTTCTCTATCCTCTTCTACCTCCATTCATAGTATCTCAACTAACATGGCAGATCCTCTATCTAGTGGACCTCTCATAAGATCCACTATCCTTAATCCTTCCACCAGTTCATTGATTTCTACCCAAGGTAATCATGCTTTTAGTGCTTCTTATTCTCAACCATTCACTTATCCATATTTTATTATGTAGAAAAATTTTACCACTAGTGCCTCACATTCTCATAATTCATCTCAAGGTCATATCAACACTAATAGTGGTACCCAAGCCGTTAATACCAACACAAATATCAATTCTAATGCTTTTAATGTTAGTCAAATATATCAACTTTTATTGAAAACTCTCAATCAAATGAATACCTTTTAAGCACATAACACAAATCAAATGATGAGGATGTAAAACCACCTTCTTTATCTTCAATCTCATCCATAACCAATGGTTTGGGGCACACATAACTAGAATGTTTCCCCTCCTCCTATTCATTATTATCAATGAAATATCATTCCTCAACCTCATTTGGTCAACAAAATCATCAAGAATCTACAAAATGAGCCTCTCACTACTAAAATTTCCAACATTGATATAAGAGGTATAACACCTAAAATTTCTTATAATGGGTCAACTGATCCTACCTTTCACCTCAAAACATTTGGAAATCTTTACAAGGATTGGGTCAAATTTTACACATTTGCTGCTACCAAGCTCCTAGCCAAAAGTCTCATGGGTGATTCCTTGGATTGGTGTAATCAACATAGAGCTCATTCCATTTCTAGTCTGGAGGACTTAGTAGATGCTTTAGTTCAATAATTACAAACTAATGATCTTCCTAAAAACACTTTGGCCCATTTCATAAATTGCATATAAAATGAAAATGAAACTACCCAATCCTTTGTTAAGAGATGGAAAACTTTATCAAACAAATTTCAACATAACATAGTGGATGACAATATTTTTCACCTCTTTACAAATGCTCTCTTTCCTAAATTATAATATCAAGTTTACGTTATTTCTCCATGCACTTTAGAGGAGGTTATTGACCAAGCTAAATGTCAATATTTCCTAATGCATCAATTTGAGCCACCCCAACCTTATTTGGGTCCTCATATCTTACTTAAAAACAAAAACAACAATCTTACCAATGATGGTGTTATCGATTATTATGACACCATTCACAATGTTCAAGCTGTCATTCCTAATCCTTCTTCAGAACTAGATCCTTCTCACAATATACCAATCCTCATTTTTATTCACCAAATAACATCAATGTTCATAAAACTCTATCCTCATCTAAATTTCTTAAACATCTACCTAGGCCTCTTCCATGAGATCTTGATCCTACTCGTCTTATGAAATCTTGGTATGATCCTAACACATTTTGTTGGTTACATGCTAGTGGGGATCATTCTCATGAGACTTGTAGATAGCTTCATAATTTAACTACAAATTTTATTCTTTTCCCTAATTTTGATCATGATTTTATTACCAGTAAGTGTCAACAAGCCTATGAGATTGCTTTTAAGGACTATAAATCACATGACAAAACTCAAGCCTTGAATGAAGCCAATGCTAATTTGGCGATCTATAAAGATCCATTACCTAATAATCAACCTATTCAAGAAAACCAAGATAAGCCCACCCATTCCACCAATAATGTAGAAAGTCTTGTTGAATAAAATTTTGAAGAGAATGTGGTTAGCATGAATAATATGTGAAGAGTGGTGGCTTTAATTGATTCCTAACCTATCTACACTCCATCGAAAGTATATCATGTTATCCAAGATTCTTATCCAACTCATTTAAATGAGTTAGGGAAAGATGACCTCATTGATTTTGATGATCCAATTTATGATTCTCCCTTAGATAACACATCCCATACTATTTTTATGACTCTTCTATCATCTTCTAATACTAATGATAACCAAGCTTCTAATAATACTTCTTCTTCTAATTCTGAAAATCAATCTGAACTAGCCACTTCTTCATCTTCACATGATTTAAAACCTTTTTATAAACATCCACATTCTTCTTATTATCAACAAAATTTTCAATGTACTTCAACTCCTCCTTTAGAGGATCTCCTTAATAATTATGCACCTTTATCTAACAACATTATAATGGGTTATGATGAGTGGGATCCCATTTAAGAGCTCACTAATCTCCCATCTTAGATTTTGTTTCTTGAGATTATGAGGACTTCCATATATCATATAGACCATATTATTTAGCTCTTATTCAATATTAATGTCCCTCATCCTCTTATAATAGTACATAAGGTAGCTTTATATGGTTTTAAATATAGTATTTTACAATAATTTTAAGAGATGTCTATTAACATTGATGAAACTATAAACACTTCTCTTTCCTTAAAATTTCCCATAGCTTATATGATTCTTGATGAGATTATAATTCATGAAAATTATCCTCCCTTATTTATTAGCATCCAAATAGGTGATATCCAAGTTAAACGTGCATTGATTGATGAGGGTATAGGCACATGTGTCACTTTTCTTGATTTCATTAAAACTCTTGGATATTCAGAATGTAATCTCAAGTGTACACACAACACATGCCAAGGATATTATGGAAGGAAAATGCCTACATCTTGCTTGGTAGGCTGTGGACTCACCACATGAGAGATATCATTTCTTCTACCAATCAATGCATTAAATTCCCTCATAAAAGATCCATTTATAGAATTCAAGGTGACAATAACCATTATAGTTTCAAATAATTCCAAGATCGTGGTGTCATCAAGATTCCTATCCTTAAGCCTTTGCCTTGCATTCCATTTCATGAGTCTTAGTGTCTCAATTTTCTTGTTAACTCAACTTGAGGTTATAATGGGCATTCTAATCTCTTTGGTAAAATTCATCCTAAAATCTTAGAATCTAATGATGATGATCTTGAAGAGATTATCTTAAAAATCAAAACTTCTAATCTCTCACCTCATCTCATCTCATAGCTTCCTTCTTCCTTGCAACCTCATTCTCATAAACCTCTTTGCAATGACATTCTTGTAGTTATGCCCAAGACTAATCATTATATTCACCATTTTTCATTAGATGACAAGGTTATCCCTACTTGTGTCATTGATATTCACACCATATATTATGATGATGGATATTCCTTAGATGATCCATTATTAGGTGGTCTTGTTCTGGCTTGTCAGGCCAAAATTGTTTATTATCATTCTTCTTTACTTGAGTCTTTTCATGCATCTCATAATTTTAATTCACTTATAGCTCCTAATTTTTGTACCCTTTATCATAAGGTATATATGGTGCTGACACCTCCATTTTATGAGGATCTATGTAGGACTATACCGATGGATCATGCTATGATGAGGCCTTACCATTTTACTAAAAACCCTGACCCTCAAAGCTGGGTTACCTATGAGGTTAATGCACCTCTCCCTAGACCTTATATAGATATCTCTCCTCCCTTAGTATACCATAATATAGTTGAGCCTCTTCTTGATCTTGCTATATTTGATCTTATTCCCACTCCTAATATTGTTTAGCCTATCCCTTCTTTTGATGTTATCACTCATTCCTTCCTCATTATCACCCTCGCTTGGTGATGGTTTGCTTCCCTTGCCTAAGATGACTCCTCTACCCACCAAATGGGATGACAAGTGCTCTATAACTTCTTCCACTCTTATTTTACCTCCTTCCATGTGTTATGCTATTAAAACCACTCACAAGTGTATATGTTGTTTCCATGGGATAGATAATCATTCTTCTACCCATTATTGTAAGTTGTGGAAATATCTTAATACATTGTATCCTTCTTCCCCATCATCAAACACATACATACCTCCCTAGAAGGTACTTATCGAATATCTACTCAAGTATGGAGAGGTATATTATCTATATCATCTATGTGGCACCCATCACATTGATCATTATTGCATCATACAATAACATCTTAAGGATCACCTTATAGCCATTCCTATAAATTCTACCACTCCTCCCATAGGTCATTCCCATAATAAGTATATTCCTTATCCCATGGCTCCACTTCTAATGGTTCCATCACCTCCTATGTTCCCTTCACCACCTTTTGTGCCTCCACCTGTGGACCTTCCCTTGCCCATGGATTCCTCTCCATTGATGATTCCTATATCTCTAGTAGATCCCTCTCCCATGCATTTTCCTAACCATATTTTTCCTAATTTCCCTCCTTAGCATGATCCATTTATTATTATTAATTTTTTATTTGATGAGATTAAAAAAGAAGTATTTGACTAGTATTCATTGAAGATTGATGATAGCAACAGTGCATATCCAACTTTATAGAGACTGATCCAATGTATTAAATAATGTGTGTGGATAGATATACCAGTATTATGAGCATATGCATGATGATTTCAAATTTATATTTTATTGGACACGTTCTCCAATATTATTTCTATCTGTTATATCATTTAACATTGTGTCAATTTTTTGATTATCTTATATCATGATTTCTTAGTTATTGTACTATATCTTACTTATCTTATAATTTATATTTTGCATATGGTTTTATTTTATTTATCATTGTTTTCCCTTTTTCCATAGAGTTTTTATTAAAAATCATTTTCTTGTATCTTTATGAGTGTTTTTATTTCTTATCCCTCTTTATTACATGTAATTTTTCATGGTGACTTGGTTATAAAAACCCTATTCCCTTTGGTTATTATCTCCCTTTACCATGTTATCAGTTAAAAAAAAATCTTTCTCATTACTATCTCCTTTCACCGATCCAAATTTGGATCTCCTTTTCCCTTATTCATTTTTTTTACAAACTAAACATATACATGGTTGAAACTTGAGATCACATGCTAGTTCATTATCAAGCCTAAGTGTCCTAGTTAGTCTTTATCTTTAGTTACTTATATTCCTTTAGCCTTAGCCTACAACTCATTTGTGTGTATCTCTACCTCTCCCATGATTGGCAATTCCAAATCTATATAGAGGAGGAATATTAAAAATCCTTCAAAAGAAAGTTAAAATCCAAATCATTTAAATAAAAGGAAATGATATCAAAAGGCTAAGATATTCTTAAAATTCTAATCAACTAAAAGACATGATTCAAATTGCATCTCCCTCTTATAGTCAAAGCTCAAACTCCACATTTGGCCTCAAAGTAGATCCAAGGTCCTTTAGGGTGTAGTAGGCTAGTAGATTAGAAGAGGAGAATAGAAAAAATATTTTAGTGCCACCTAATTTCTCACACAAGTGTTAGGATCTTATAGCACAATTGATTACTTTTGTATAAGCAACTAAACATGGAATTAAAATAGAAATAATAAGTAACTAGAAATCAGAAACAACAAAGAATAGGAGATACAAGAAACAACCAATCTTGTATTAAACTCTTGTAGAATGAAATACAATGAAGAAATCTCTCTCTTCTCACACCTCTCAGATGTACATATCTCTTTCCCTTAAGAGTTCTCTCTCTCTCTCTCTTAATTACGACCAACTCCACAACTTGAATTGATCCACCTTTTTTTTTGCAAACTATGAGGATCTAACCCTATTATATAATACTAGGATTCATGAGCCATGCATTCTTCACTGTTAGATGCAATTCTTAATCAAAGGTTCAAATTTGTCCTACAATAAATAGAAAAGTGGACTCAAGACTAACAATTAATCTTTACATGCAAACTAACTATTCTCCTCAAAATTAGAATTCTAGGAATGCACAGATGACTGACATCAGTCTTTATCTTTCTACATATGACTGATGTCAACTGATCCCTAACTGATGTCGGTTAGTCCTAATCAATGTCAGTGACTGTGTAACTCCAGCAACATCTACATTTGCTCATTTGGTGAAGCTTTTAGCTCCATAACTCAACAATCTCCCACTTGGAGATAAATAGCTACACCTGTACCTATACAGTAGCATCCTCTAGCTTGTTTCTCCATCTTCAAGTTCAATCTTGAAGACCAACAAAAGTTGAATGAAGATTTAACTTCTCCTTTATTACTGGCTTTGTTAACATATTAGTAGGGTTCTTATCTGTATAGATATTTTCTAGATTCCACTGTCCATCCTCTAATACCTATCTAATGAAGTGGTACCTAAGCTGTATATGTTTGGTTCTTGAATGAAAGGCTGAATTCTTTTCCAAATGAATTGCACTTTGACTATCAATATACAATCTATAACTCTTTTGCTCCTTTACCAACTCTTCCATGAACTGAGTCATCCAAATCATTTCCTTGCTAGCCTCTATGACTGCAATGTATTCTACCTCTATAGTAGACAAGGCAACAACCTTCTACAACTTTGAAATCCAGCTAACTGCCATTCCACCAACAGTGAACACATATCCTATGGTGCTTCTCCTACCATCCAAGTCACCTGCCATATTTGAATCTACATACCCATGTAGAGAAGTGTTTGACCCTCCATAGCATAAATGCTTACTACTAGTCCCTCTCAGATATCTAAAAATCCACTGAATTGCTTTCCAGTGTTCCTTTCCTAGATTGGCCATAAACTTGCTAACAACTCCCACTGCTTGGGAAATATCAGGTCTAGTACATACCATTGCATACATCAAGCTCCCAACTGCTAAAGCATATAGAACTCTACTCATGTACTCAACCTCATCATGTGATTTAGGACACTGTTCTTTGCTCAACTTGAAGTGTCTAGCCATAGGTGTGCTTACCAATTTTGCATCCTGCATATTGAACTTCTCCAACACCTTATTCACATAATCCTCTTGAGACAAAATCAAACTGTGATTTTTCCTATCTCTTTTAATACTCATGCCAAGGATTTTCTTTACTACTCCTACATCCTTCATGGCAAATGTGTGAGATAATTTTACCTTAAGCTCAGTAATATCCCACATGTGTGATCCTGTAACAAGCATATCATCTACATACAGTAACAGGATAATATAACTACCATTATCCAATCTATTAAAATAAACACAATGGTTAGATTGACATTTACTAAAGCCATGCTCTGTCATAACCCTATCAAACCTCATATACCATTATCTTGGAGCTTGCTTAAGACCATATAAGCTTTTCTTCAACCTGCACACAAGTTTCTCCTTACCTTTGACCTCAAAACCTTTCAGCTGATCCATATATATCTCTTCATCCAAATCTCCATGAAGAAATGTTGTCTTAACATCAAGCTGCTCAAGATGCAAATTCTCAATAGCAACTAAAGATAATACAATTTGAATAAAAGTCATCTTTACTACAAGATAAAAAAATTTACCAAAATCAATACCTCGTTTATGTGCAATCCCTTTACTACCAACCTAGCCTTATGTCTCATTTGTCCATTCTCTCCTTCCTTTAACCTGTAAACCCATTTGTTTTTCAGTGCTTTCTTTTTGGCTGGCAGCTCAACCAAATCCCACATTTGGTTCTCTTCCAAGGAATCAATTTCCTCATTCATGCCATGCTCCCACTATTTCCTGGATTCTACCTGCATTGTCTCATCAAAACTTTCTGGTTCTCCACCATCAGTGAGCAATAAGTAGTATAAAGAAGGGGAATAATGAATTGGAGGTTTACTTACCCTTTCAGACCTCCTCATGGGTGTTTGAGACTCATTCATCAAAGACTATTTTGACTGAATTTAACTGATTTACTATTGCATAGAAATCATTAATATTACTAGATATAGATACACCTTCCTACATTTGAAAATTAAATAATTGCTTCATAAGATATACCTTATTTGAAGCTGAGGGCTTTTCATATAAATTTGCCAAAGTATCCATTAACTCTACCATTGTCTTAGCTTGTGATAAGTTGGTAATCATAGAAGATGCCAGGCTCAACCTTATAGATCCAAGACCTTTCTATCAATAACATTCAATTATTCATCTTGCATATCTATGGGCTTTCTTGAAACCCCACCCAATGGTAAGTATAGATCTTTTTGATACAAATAATCTTCTATCTGCATCCTCCATAATTGATAATTCTTGCCATTGAATTTCTCCATTCTTAGTTTAGTTTCTTTTGTCATTACTTTACTCCCACTCAATCAAAAACCCCTGTGAGTGAATTCTATAATCAACAAACACTAACATGCTTTGATACCACTTGTTAGTGAACCAAGCTCTGATACCACTTGCTAGGATCTTACATCACAATTGATTACTTTTGTATAAGCAACTAAACACAAAATTAAACCAAAATTAATAAGTAACCAGAAATTAGAAATAGCAAAGAATAGGAGATATAAGAAACAACCAATCTTGTATTAAACTCTTCCAGAAGGAAATACAATGAAGAAATATCTCTCTTCTCACACCTCTCAGATGTACAGATCTCTTTCCCTCAAGAGTTCTCTCTCTCTCTCTTAATTACAACCAACTCCACTACTTGAATTGATCCACCTTTTTTTTGCAAACTATGAGGATCTAACCCTATTATATAATACTAGGATTCATGGGCCATGCATTCTCCACCATTAGATGCACCTCTTAATCAAAGGTTCAAATCTATCCTGCCAAAAATAGAAAAGTGGACTCAAGACTAACAGTTAATCTTTACATGCAAACTAATTGTTCTCCTCAAAATTAGAATTTTGGGAATGCATAGATGACTGATGTTGGTCTCTATCTATCTGCATATGACTGATGTCAGCTAATCCTTAACCAATGTCGATCAATTCTAACTGATGTTGGCGACTGTGTAACTCCAACAACCTCTGCATTTACTCATTTGGTGAAGCTTTTAGCTCCACAACTCAACAACAAGTACCTAATCTTCACAGTAGACTAACTTTGTAAGGGGTCCTAAAAAATGGAGAACACATCATGGGAAGGTTGGTCTATTTTCATTTTCTTATACCAATATACCTTCATGAGTTTATCTTAGTAGCATGCTTATTTTCCTATAAAGCTTTGCATCTATAGAAAACATGTTTATTTTTTACATAGATGAACACTAGTCACTTAGTGTCTTCTCATGTCCTTAGTATACCTCTTGCCTCCTAAGTCTTGCTTTTCCCACTCCCTTTTTCACTCTTTATATTCCCTATATTTCATCTTGAGAAATATTTTTTTGTCTACTAATCATTCCCCTTGAGATTTCATTTATGAGTTACTTTGTAAGACCATGGATAGGACCTAACCATCCTCACAAATTACCATCTTTTCCTTCCTATTACCCACACCTTTGATTACCTAAATTTTCTTATTTATTCCACCCTAGAGGTGTTATATTTGTTGATTTGTAGTGTAATACCATGCATAGGACCCAACCCTCCTCACAAAATTTTCCAATACCCAAGTCACCATTCAAATCACATGTGTCAAATTTGAGATAAGATTTGATTGATTATGAAGTTACACATCATTGATAGGATTCCCATCTTGATTTATAATGTTTTATGCTTACTTCATTTTTATTTTGCATTTTTTTACTTATTTTTTGAGTGTGTGTAAGATTATAACCATTTCTTGAATTTTTCATACTTCCTAGCTTGAATTAGCATGACCAATTTAAGGCCAAAATTTTGCAATTTTATTTTTATTTCATACTTCCTAGCATGATTTAGTATGATTGATTAACTTAATCTAATTTTATTTTATTACCATTTTTTCTCTTTTACATACCTTACATTTTATTACTTTGTTTGGAATACTTCCCAACCTTATATTAGTATGATTTTACTTGTTTTAATTTGGTGCAAAAGTCTTTCACATTGATTCAAAAACAAATTCCTTTTTACCCTTTTGTTTTTCCACTTATTGGTACTTTATACTTAGTAATTTATTTTTATTACACATTTCCAAGATTTAAATAGTGTGTAGTACATTTTCTTGATTGATTATATTTTCCCAAGTCCTTTTTACTTGTTTCTTTTTAAAAATGCATGTGTTTTTAAATGGTTGAAAAGAAACCACATCTCATATATTTCTTATAGCATATACAACAAAGCTAAATACATGTACAAGAAATAAATATATCCTAAGTATCCATAGCCTCAACTATAGTCAACAAACATAACCACAATAATGACAACATACACAACCAACAACAATATGCCAAAATGAACCATATATATATATATATATATATATATATATATATATATATAATGAGTTTAATACAACATGTACAACCAAATATAGTGCTTTATCTCTATGGATGGGCTCCATCCTATCTATCTCATGGCCTAGCCATGCTTCCTATTGAGGCTTCAGTTTGACTCCTTTGAATAGTACATTGTAAAGAGGTCATCTAAGATATCAATACCTTTACCTATCCCTATAGGAGCATTAATCACACCTATGACTCTACCAACTACGTCTCAATCTTTATCATCTATACTACTATAGCTAGATGTGTAGCTCTATCATCTAGCCCTACCCACATCTCCCATACAACAATTGATGATGGCAGTTGCATCTTCTCTTTACACTTGTATCTGCCTTGCTACCTATATATCTAATCTAAACCAGCTTGCCTATGTTGGGGTAGATGGTATACTTGGATCCTTTAGTGTCATGGAATTGTATGGTTTTATAATCTCATCTAAGATGTCATAGAAGTGCACCCCTCACCAGGGACACCCATCTCTCTTCCTCATCCTCAATTTCATCTGAAAAATCACACCATATGGATATTAGTTTAATATTATATCTCATTATATCTATTTACCTCTACTTCCAAAATAAAATTATTAAAGTAATAATTTAACCATATTTTATTACCTATCTATGTCATGATTAATATGGTCTCACCATATGTGAAATTGCTTAGCATAGTCTCTCCATCTATGTGATCTCATATCACCTCCTTTATAGGTCACCTCCTCAACTCAAACCTAACTATCATGGCTCATGTCCATCTTAGCTTGTGTTTAAGTATTCTCTCTATCATCTCTTCTAGCTCACCTATGGGGTCATCTAGGATGACAATAGTCTCCACTCTCTCCTACTCCTATTACCTCCATTAATTTCAAGTCCTTAGTGTCCATTACTCATCTCACTATGGAGCTAGTAGTGGTATATCTAGTATCTCTAGCTCTGCATACCTATCATCCTACTCAGCTCTTCTTGTGCTCAACTAGTCCATGGTCACTCTTAATATGCCCTTAGTGTCAGCTTCACTATCTATGGCCCTAGTCCCTTCCTCCCCTATGGCTCCCACACATGTTGAGCCCACTACTTGGGCATTAGTATTAATTTTTCTAGATGAGTTAAGCCCATTTTCCCTAGCACCCATGCCACCATATGTGGATCTCTCTACCACATGTAGTGTTCAACAACCTTTAGCCTCATTGTCACTAGTACAACTATGTCCCAACTCACCCATGTAGTTATTATGTTCTCATATGTCTAGCACATGATGTTTTCATGTATCACTGAATATAGTGATGGCACATGGGGCATAACTTATGCTACCTAATCCTCTATTTCTATTTGTACCTGAGATGACCTGCCATCAATTGCATGGGGAAACCTAGATGGATGGTGCATAACAATCTTATATATCCAAGATGTCAAAAATATGATCCATCCCATGGACCTCTACCCCCTAACTAGCATCTCATACATATTATGTAATAGATGGACCTAGATGATAAATCCTAGTTCATATAGAACTTGCTCCTCTAAGATCATCCTACTCAAGGTTACCATGAACAATGGTACCTTGCTATCTAAATTGTGACATAGAACCCATATGTCATAAGGCCTATCATAACCTTTTAGATATCCTTAATATGTGATGTATAGAAATCAAACATGCTAAATCTCTTACCTAGTAATATTATCTCTAAGTTTGTAACCCATGGCTAAGGCTCTCCTCTCCTCTAGGCTATTTGGTATCCTTATGGTCACCTACTTTCCTAATTTAGGTAGCCCCAAGATGACATGGACATCCTATAGCATGATAAACACCTTTATTGTATCCCCATCCACCTACCATCTGAAGGTGTTAGTCAATTATTCCAAAAAACTAAGGAACATGACTAACAAATTAGGACTGAGGGGGATCTAACACATATCAGTTATCCTACCTAGACCTATGGATCCTAGTCTATCCCTATCTCCATCTGAAAACCTATCTAACAAGTTTGATAACCATGTCACATTCATAAGTCTATAAAATCTCTATTGTCCCTATAACTAAGAAACATTAAAGGATGTATCAGTTCTTTCATGTCATGTATAGTCATAATACAATCTTTTTACATTTTTAAAGTAAAAACAAGCCTAAAATTACTTCATTTTACTCTCTTTAGCTTAATTTTAGACTACTCAATCCTTCTTGAACTTACTTGGTCATTTTGGGCCATTTTAGCCCTCTTTCAATCTTTTGCACATTTTTCTATATCATTCCAGCTCTTTACTCAAACTAGTTTGACCAAAAATTTCTTATTTTTTTGCCTATTTGACTCAAAAATTTGAGTCAACCCTATTCTCTTCCCCTCCCTAGTGCTTAATTTCCATTTTGGACCTTTCAGACCACCTATCAACTCCAAACTAGGCCTTTACCTTGGAGAATGTATAGGGTCAACCCATACCTACTGAGTTGGCATTATGGATTCTACTAATTTACAACCTACTAGGTTGACTATATAGACCTAGTGTTTTCTACTTGCTAGCCCCTTGTATTTTCTTGAAAAAGTGTTATTTTATCACTTTCTTCCTAAACCCTCTAAACCCATTTTCTATATTCCTATTTAATACCCCTAAAATCTAATTTTGTTTCATTTTGACATATAAAAATGCTTAAAATTTATTATTTCTAAAAATACACTTAATTCAATACAAATTTCAAAAACTCGTCTGAGGTCATAGTTGCATACCTATAGTGCACCTGTTTCCACCTCTGGATCCTCTCCTTGTCTATCCTATAATATCCTCACCATCCTAGCTTGTTCTATCTCCAAATCTCTATTTTATATCCTTTATAAGTCAAAATAACAAATGACTTATCTTTTCCCCTATTTAAAAACACTTTTCAAAAGTCTAATTCTTTAATTATTATCCTATAGATTCCTTGTTTTGCATATATCTTTATTTCTACTCATATATTTTGAAAACCATAAAATGAATTAGATTCATGATGACATAGATATTCTTTTCCACTATCATATGCCTCTATTCCAAATTTTTTGATTTTTGGCTATTTTTGCACTAAATTTTATAGGTTCATCTAGTGTTCTCTACATTAGACACCTTCACATCTCTTTTAGTCTACTTCTTTATCTACGACACTAAGGTAAGTTAAAGGTATGAATTTTTAAATTAACTCCTTTCATTTATCTTATTTTCTACTTATTTTTCTTAACTTAGCATCAACTTTGTATGTTATCATGTTCTATCCTGAAGCACCATCTTGTGTTGCACTTACGTGACATGTGATGAGATTCAAGTAAGGCATATGTATACATAATTTTTTTAAACTTTTATTGATTAATAAAACTTTGTATCTTATAGGAACCTATCAAGTCCAAATTTATCTAAGTGTATGCCTTAAAGGGTACATTGGGAAAGGGGTGGGTAGACTATTAATGCTTTGTAAGATTGTTGTCCCTTTTTACACTTACCATCTACACACTTGTCTCCTAAAACAATTTACCCTAAGATTATTCTTCTCAATCCTACATATTCCAATATTTTCCTCTTTCCATCCCTCCTTTGATTTAATCCCACTTTGTTCAATCAACTGTACTAGGTCAACTAGGTCGACCTAGTATAGTTTAGGGGTATTTTTCACTCTCTTAGTTTGTTAGCCCTTCAATCCACCTAGCTCAGACCTAGTGAATTATCCCTAAAAACACACTAGGTAAACTAGGTCAACCCTATACAACCAACATTTTTAGGAGGATTTAGGGAAAGATCAACATATATATACAAATTAATTTCCCACCATTTCATAAGAGAAGAATTAATAGTGAATAACTGTGAATGAACATCTACTTATTGGCCATTCTACTTGAGGAATAATTCTTAGGGTTCCATAATTTTTTGGATATACAAATATTTTCTCATGGATAAGTATTTTGGATGCTTAGATAGTATTTATCTCCTAGAGCTGATTTATCTTCATTATCCTTACATACCATAATAATATCTTATGAAGCACCTTGGCCAAGGGAGAGATTGAGGCTCGACAGGGTCATCTTCAAGGATAAGTATTCCTAATTTTTTTTCTCCTTTATAATAGTAGATAGATAATGAATTTATATTATTCTCCCATATATGAGGATTCTGTATACATTGATGTGAGTATATGTCTTCCAATACATGTTTAGTTTAGTTGTTTTATTATTACTAACCCCCACTTTGTGCCACAAGGTTTGGTGTGTAATAAATTAGATTTACTTTCTTGTTATTAGAATAAGTGAATGTTTTAAACCTTAGGAATCCATTAGGGTTTTTATGTAATTGTGTTAGACTATAGGTTTTGAAACCCTTCCTAGCATGATATGTTGTGACAAGTGATCCCCTAATTGGGTCTAGTAGATCCCCATATTGGTCATGCTCCCACTTAACAAGTGTATCCCAATTAGAAGTGTAGGTATGATATCTTCTTTGAGCTAAGATTGATTTATAGACATGATGCATTTTTGATTGAATACACACTATAACAACTGTTCTCCAATAAAGGGTAGATGAAAATGAATATCTAATTTCCTTTATGAGTACTAACTTGAATGATTCAAAGTTAAATTATTTAATGATAGATAAATAAATATATACTCTAATCAAAGTTGTGAATAAGTTTAGGAATTATATTTTGAGAAATAAGATGTATGTTATCATTCTATACCCTACAATCAATCTCATACTTGACCATAATGAATTAGATGAAATAAGAGGTAATTATATGGAAAAATTATAGGAGTTTGACTTTGAAATTAGATCAGCTAAGTTGGTGTGAGGCCAAGGAATCATCCAAATCATAAATGAGATTGACCCATGCATCTACATTAAATAAATTAATGAGACTTAGGTAGATATTGGTAAATTATATGCCCACATAATCCACTAGTTACTCATAGGTATGTCCCATTGAGATAAATAGAGAGCAGAGGTGAGCCTTTAGGCACAAATTAGCCCATTATATGATAAAAAGGGAGTTTTATAGCCTAATAATTATGAAACTATGTAACTAAGGTGTGTTTTGAAAGAGGAAACCATGGACATTTTAAATAATATACACCAAAATATAGGTAGTGGACATCTCTCAAGAAATGAAACAACTCATAAAATCTATAGAATGTAATACTACTCACCTATGATTTTCAGTGATATCCACAACTATGTCAAGACCTAATATGAAATTTAGGTGTTTGGAAAATTGAAATACATGATACCATTCCTCTACAACCAATCATTAAAGGATTCCCTTTTACTTAATGGAATCTTGAATTTTTTGGGGTGGTCAATCAAAATTCTTTAGCAGGGCACAAATTTATCCTAATAGCCACTAACTATTTCAAAAGATGGATATAATTTGTCAACAATAATAATTATAGAGTATGAGATTTTATCAATTTTTTGGAAGAGAATATACTAACTAGTTTTTGTACTCCAATCTCCTTGGTCTATGATAATGGTCCAACCTTTTAGTGTATAGAATTTACTGATTGGGTCTAAAATAACCAAATTACCATCAAGTCATCTTAAAATTAATATCCACAAGGGAAAAGAGTGGTTGAATATACTAGAAAGAATATGATGGATGCCATAAAATAATTCATCACATGACAAACCAAGATAATGGTACCTACTACTAAAGAATTCACTATGAGTAGACAAAAGAAGACATAAGTAAGCCCTCAAGGCTTCATCATTTTTACTAGTCTATAGACAGCAGTACATTTTCCTTATCACTCTTAAATTAAAAACATGCCAATTTATGTAGGAGTATGTGGGAGAAGATGAAATTATTCCAAACTAGTTGATATATTTTAGATGGAATATTCATGAACTAAAGTATTACATAGCTTTAACAAATACCAAGACATTCTTAAAATATGGTTTGACAAAAGGTCTAAATTCAAGGCTTTAAGGATTTTAGACCTAGTGATTTTATGGGATAAAACACATGAGAATAAAATAAAATATGATAACTTCATGCATTTATGGATTGGTCCATATCAAATATCTAAAATTATATGTAACAATGCCTTTTACTTGAAGGACCTCCAAGGTAAGGACCTTGATTTTATAGTTAATGGGCAGTTCTTAAAATAGTATTTCATGTCTACACCAATTGGATATGCTTCTAAATTATTGTGAGTGTTAATGTAAATGTAGGAGTATTATATATTTCCTATTTTCTAAGTAAATCTTTCCTAGTTTTCTTAGATTAATTCCCTACTTTCTATATTTTCTTTTAGTAAACGAGTTGTTATGATTTTTAGATTAGTTTTCTTAAAATTTTAGAATAGACCAACTAATTTAATATGATGGAATTATAAAAAACCTAAAAAAAATAAGGAGACAATATAAAAGCAATCACAATTGGCATTCACCAATATTTGTTCTAGTAGTGCTTGAGATTTTAGGATTGAGTTATGTGTTATGAATAAATTAGGTTCTACCTAGATTGAGTGAGTTTACTAGGCCTTTAGGATTTACTTTGATATACTCATAAATTTTTTATTAATACTTATCATTTCCAAAATATCAACTACACTATTGCATGATAAAACTTAGATGAGAGATAATAAACATTAAAATGGGTGCACACTGGTAGGGATGTATTGATTAATATAAGTTTTTTTTATATATACACCTATCTAATGGTGATTATAAACCCTTATTTTATTTGTTTTTGTAAAAAAAATATTCATGAAAAATTATGGAACAAAGGTGATTCAAGTAATCTCTAATAGGAATATGACACTAAAATGGCAATAGAGTAAGGCATAGAGTGGAATCATAGGTATCTCTATAACAACTATGGACACCTAGGTTATAATAGATAAATTTCTAGGATTCCTTTACTATTAGATTACAAAATTAAAATATATATTTTTTTAATTTATTTAGTTCATTATTAAAAATCTCATAATAAGGGGAAACTTAATTTCATAAAATCACACATCTAGATCCTAGGAATGAAAAGGGTTAGTATGTTTCATGGGGAAGGGGCAATCTTTTTTAGAGGGATATTTTACTTATTACTTTATTTTTAGAACTAAAGTTTTGTTATACTATATTATCAAGATTATGGGTTCTCAAATACTTGGGAGTATTTCTCCACTAAGTCACCATTTATTATGCCCTATCACACATGCCCCAATTTTTAAATTCAAAAAAGGACCCACTATTATTTGAATATCCTTACTCAAGATCCTATGAAACTTATAATTTCATGAAAATAAATTTTTTATGCATAAGTTTAAGGTTTCCCTAAAATTATAAAGTTATAAATCTCTAAAATTATGAAAATCAAAGCTTGAGCATTCACTGTGATTTCTTTTAACCTTGGATTTTCATAAATTCTCCCAAAGTTGAATTTTTGATTTTATCAGTTAATAGAGATAATACATTAATTCATAATGTTTCTATGATTTTTATGTATATTTAAGACTATTAAAAAGACTTTTAAATTATCTAAGTTCCTAGATACCTTGTTAGATCATTATGTTTCCCAATTCTCAAAACTTTGAGATTGGGATATGTGGCAGGATCACATTCATCCTTAGCCCTTCAACCTTCAATTTTTTTTAACTTCTTAAGATCCTAGAGACATTATATCTTGAAAAAATTAATAATCATTTTAAACAAATATAAACATAATTTAATATAAAAATTGTTCCTTATCATTACATAAATTACCTCAAGCCATCCATGTGGCAAAATCATGTTCAACCAGGAAAAATTTCACTTCATAATTTTTTTAAAGTATTCCAAGTCCTTAGATCCATGATATCATGTCACATGGTGTAATTAAATGAACCTAAAACATGGAATTTTAAGCTAAATCTTAATTATTTTGAGATATATAATCTCTAAGATCAGGATAGGTAGCACAATCCCATTCACTTATAACATTCTATGATAAATACCAATTTAATGGCCCCATGGTCCCACAACCCAAGTCTCCAAGTCCTTAAGCCTAAATATCATTCCATGTGTCACAATACTATACACTTTAATCCCTATATGAATGCATAAAATTTAAAGTTCAAATAAATTCAAAGCCTTGAGATTACTCCAGGTGTATCAATCCTGTTAACCCAAAGCCTATTGAACATATAAAGAAAGATCACAAGTCCAAAGACCTAAGGTAAATGGGATGAAAAAAAGTGTCATGATCAATTATATGCATGTAAAAAATAAAAATAAATTATTTTGAAAGCTAAATAAACATTGATAAGTGAGAGATCAACACTTGTCGTAAAGAGATGACTAGGTGCATAAAGCCGGTGAAAAGTTTCCATATGGAAAATATTAACCCAATAAAGTTGATTGAAATTTTTAAATCTAAATAGAAACAAAATCAAAAGTTGTCATTCACATTTATGTCACATGAACTATGAGCTCAAGATTCAATCTTTATAAATACTTGTGAAATCCAAGTAAATACAAGTTACTTTATCATTAATCTATAAGTTGAACATTGCAATTATGAGTTTTCAAGAAAATAAAATCCCTAATTTTTATATAAAATATACAAAAGTGTTAAAATAATAATCAAATGAGATACACATATAAAACCATCTCATATACAAGTCCCTTCTACATACTCCATTTTTAAGAGCATCGAATATATAGAAATGACATTTAGCAAAAGTGCCATGGATTTTAAGTTCCCCTACTATTCAACTATATCGAATGTAGTGGAGTATATCACACCTTAATCCTCATAAGATCATCTATCTCAAGAGGAAAATCAATACATTAATGATGACTCTACCGATTAAGAACATGGAACTACACAATGTGGCTTCTAATCTAGAGTTAATGACCTACATAGACTTAATTCCTTATTTGTTATGTAATGGTACTTGCACTAGGGATTGTTTGCATCCTAAGAAAGGAAAGAAATTAGTTACATTGTTTTAAGATAGGTGTTTGAGAGGTGCCTTAGGATTTTAGGGCCTAAATTTTCTTATAATAAGGCCTCAACTAATTTATGGTTAGATCATAACACTATGGACGGGAAATTGAAATAGTGGTTATTGAAATGAGAGAGATTGAATCCCAAGGGAGGCATTTCATCCAATGGAATAATCAAGTTTAGGCTTATAATTAAGGTAGTTATGGACTTTATGAATATTTTCTATGGCCTTTCCAATATCACTTATGTGTAAGTTGAATGGATCCCATTTTTGGACATTATCTTGACTTTAGACAAAATTATGGCCATAGGGGAAATTATCAATGTTAGATTAAAAGCATAAATTTTTAGACATTAAAAAAGATCTACTAATGGGATTATTTACATTATGTCCTATATATTTGATGTAGTCATTAGGACACTCAATAGATATCATGGGGAACTATCAAAGTTATATACTGAGTACTTGAATAACATGATTTGTGAAGACTATTCGTTCTCATTTTTAATAGATTTATAAAGGAGATATACCAAGATTTGTGAGGATGTTTATTTTCATGTCTACTAGGATATTTATGGATCTCAAATACCTAAGATATCTTAAAATTTGAGGAGCATATCTAATATGGAAGATTATTGGTACTACTTGGACTATACCAAGATCTAAATTGAGGGAATAAGATCACCCCCTTTTTTACCACACCACAGCTCAGATAAGGTGGTAGGACAAGAAATTACACACCAATTGTATAACATGATAGTTGAGGATATTAACCTAAAACACTTATCCTATTAAATAATATGCCCTAAGTATTAGAAAATTTCATTTTGTAGTGATACCACACCTCAACAAAGTACAAAAGGTTATAACCCTTTAAAATTTAAAGGTGGCCCAATTCAAAGAATAGGACCCCAAGTGAAACATTAGGAATTATATTAAGTTCCTCAAGGAGAGAAAATGGGTGACCATTATATATGGTCACCAAGAGTGTGAACATGATGGTATATTTTTGAATGATTTAGATGATTCTAAAGTCTGGAATCGTATGAGGGATATCATATGTCAATGATCATTGCCCATGCCATCCAATATGACCTAAAAATCACCAAAGAGCAAGAAAATTAAATGGTAAAGGAATTAGAAAAGGCCTAGATTCATCAGTGGATTCAACCACATTCTCAAGACCTAGTAGAATAGTACTATCCTCCTCACACAAAATAAGAGACTAATCTATCAAAGGGAGATCTTAACAACCAAAGGGAGAAAAATATTCAGATTAGGAAAGGGATTCTCATATTACTCCTTGATCCTCACCTAGAATCCATACATATATTTTACACCACTCTAGGAATAAACACAATAATTATGAGGACTTCACCTCCTCTAGATGGATAAATAAGTAAATTTTCTTGGGCACCTATGGCTCCACTTAATTTAGTAACACAAGTAATTTTCCCTAAGTTTATATAATGTTATTTCTCATCTCATACATATACTCATCCTTCCCTTCAATAATATCAAATTATTCCATCCTCATACATACCCAAAAGTGAGGGGACATATCCTCAAACATTGTATACTATACCAGTCTCCCCTCCATCTATTATTGACTTCACCATTATTGTTCCTCTTCCCATCCCTTCACCATCACCTATAGTTGTAGTTCCTACTACTATGGAACATTAATTGGTTTCATCTTATTTTTCACCTCCTATTCCCATCATAGTTAGTTAATAAAGCAATTATATAATTCTTTTAGATTCCCTCAAAATTCAACAAGTGGAGGAAATATTATCACTAGGTCTTATTACCCCGTGAGGATACCTAGATTATGAAGTAGAGGAGGAAGAAAATGAATATGTAATATTAATTGTGTATTATCCCATGGATGATGAAGCTAAAAATTTATAAAAAATGAAGGTACCATAGAAAGGTTTAAGTGAGGAAAGATACCAAGATCAAGTAGAGGAAGAGGTAGAGATAGAAAAATCCAAATTCATAATCTTGGGAATCTTGAATGAATAAGAAACTCAAGATGGAACACTAGACCAATAGATTCTTACTGAAGGAAAAAGATAAAATATTAATGAGGTAGTTTCTTCTCTAAATTATTCTATTACTATTGTAGGTACTCAAGCTATATATCTACCACATTTTATTCCTACTCCACCATTCTTACCTGATTGACTACTACTTTTGAATCACCATAAATTAATAGTTCTTTGACCTTGTTTTTGATGATAAATTGTAGACCTAAGATGAGAGCCTCATATTCTACAAGGTTATTAGTATAGGGAAACTAAAGTTTATAAGAGGCATGCTACTTATTACCAAAAGGGTCACTTAGAGCAATGCCTACCCCAAATCTAGATTTACACCTAGCCCCATCAAAATACAACTTCCATAACCCAAGCACAATATTAGAAGCTTTAGGATCACATACTTTGGAAATTTTTAGGTTGAACACTCCTAAATCATAATCAATTATGTTGACCCTTTCATTGATAGCATTATACTCAGTAATCATGTGTTTCATTCTTGACTTTCTTTTAACTTTGATCTAGTTGGGAACTCCCTTCCAAGGCAACCATATGTGTGAATAGTCTATGGACATATATCTATTTAAAGCCTTTATCCATTCTCTACTTAAGATTAGATTATATGCATCAGGGATATCTACTAGTTAGATATCTATAAATTATTAGACTCTTGGCTCAGAATCTAGTTACATGTGGACATTTAACAATTTTCCAACCACCTTGACCCTAGACTTATCTAATTAGGTGACAACCCTATTAGAATTAGTTAGATTTAATCTAAGTTTATTACAAATACTTATAGACATAATATTTTTAGAGGCACTAGAATCTAATAAACAATTATGTAAGTTCTTACCAAACATTCTGATTGTAAGCAAAAAGGGTGGGGACTCTATTAGGTACTACCTCAAAAGTGTCCAATTCTTGAAATGCTTCAAAAAATTTACAAAATTCAATGCAATCAATTTCACCATGCTTATAAGTACAATGGACTCTACAATAATATGGCAAAGTGATATCAATAAGATTAATATCCACTCTTCTTTTTAGAAGATGGTTCACTATTTTTATTGTTGTGGAAGATATTATTATTAAAATTATTATTGGGCCTATTGAATACTTAGAAAGAGAAGTTCCTACCAGTATTTTCTTTAGTATTACTAACTTATTTTTGTAGCTAAAGGAAGTTAGTGCTTAGTTTTTGGACCATTTTCAGAATAGATTCATTCTCATTTTTGGGGGTTTATGAATTATAAACCTAGTTACTTTTGTCACTAGTGGCTAGTACTAAGGCTCTTTGATCATTTAAGTTAAATCCATTAGTAGTAGGGTGATTCAAGAACCCCAAATTTTGGTTAGGAGTAACATGTCTTAGAGGTAATTGGTTCAAGTTTAGGAGCTAGTTGAGAGTAGGCACATTTTGATTATTATTAGGAAAGACTCAAGGTAGGCATATGTGGATTAAAATTTGGGATAGAGTAGGCCATCTAACCTTGAGGTTTAATTTGGTCATTAATTATCATAGTCTTAATATAGGGTAAAGCTAGTGTGTTCATAGGACCTACATCTCTCTTTATGAATATTGAAGTCATGGGATCAAGAACATCTTTATAGATTTCTAAGGCTAATGCCTGATTAGGTTTATAAGGGTCAATGGTTATGTTATAAATATTATATAACATAGAATTAAAATATCTTATAGGTTCATTGGCATCCCTTTTTAGGGTGCTAAACTATTGGTATAGGATATAAGGGCTAATGATTTTGCCAAACTAGTTAATGAAAATATTATTGAATTTATCCCAAGTGGTAATGCAACTGTTAGACAAGTTTCAAAACCATTCATATGAAACATCCTTAAATGTGAAAGAAACAACCTACATGCTACATATTCATGAGTAAAATTTATCAATCTTAATGTAGCTTTGAAAGATTTAACATGTTCTTTTGTTTTCACAATACCACTAGGACTAAAAGTTGGCAAATAATTTTTTAGATTACGAGAAAGGTCATGAACTGCACCTTGAATGTTAATAGGAGAGCTTCCTAAATAATCCATACCTTGATGAAGGTTGAATGTAAGAGTACCCTAGAGTGGTGAAATTGGTAAAGACTTCAAATGCCTATGCCCACCTTTGTCTTGTCTAGCCCTCCTATAGATGTCTAGTTCTAGTAGAGGTTCTCTTGTTTCTAAATGTGATCTTATCAAGATTATTTAAAATTACAACTTGAGGGATTTGGATTTTGTTTGAAATATGATGTGTCAAATAAAAATTTACCATAAACATGGATAAGACTTACATATTAAATAAACTTTGTAAAGGTTCATGCAAAGAACAACAAAGCACTCCAAGCTTTAACTAAGTTAGCTCAAAGATATGTCCAATTACGTAACTATGATCAATATTTACAAATCTAAGTTCAGATAAATTTAGATTCATAAAAGACCTATCAATATTTGATCAAAACCAACTATTCTAACCTCAAATATTTTAGATCTTCAGAGAACTATCTTTATCAGAAATACACATCTATCCTTAAAGACTTTGATCTTTGTCTAAAGGAAGCAAAAATATTGGTCAAAGACCATGAATATCAATGATATTTACACTTTTGAGCAAGGAAATATAGAAATGTGTAAAGATAACACCAATCTTGGATCAAAACACACCAAAACTAGTGAAGATATTTTAAATTCATAAAGAAATATCTTCCTTCTAGCTCCAATGGAAGCTTTGCCTATTGATGCCTCTAAATGTACCATATATGACCTTAGTGTCTAAATAAAACTTCTCATTTTAAATTTGACAGAATTCAAAGCATGAGTGGTGGGTTATGGTAATCTAGTTAACTATGGTGAAATAGCGGTAGAGCAATAAACTTTTCCAAAATATTTATACTAATTGGTGGTTGGGAGCCACCATGACCAAACTTAGTGAAATAAAATACATATATGTTATTATCAGCAGATTTGTGATCATGTTCTAAACTAAAGATTAATCTAAATGAATATTTATAAAAAAGTTTAAATTAGAGTGATTTGGTCAAAAAGAATCAAAAGAAAGGGTAGGGAAGAAAGATGTTCTAATTTTTAGTCCAAATATTATGACAAAGTTTAGATTTCATCAAGACATACATTCAAACCAATACATGACATGAAATAATTTTAGTACAGATCTTAACATGTATCATGCAATTATCTAGGGAAAGGATATAATAATGAAAATAAGAAACCAAATTTAATTTAAAGATTTACTTCACAAGAAAATTTTGTTAACACATATACAAGAGAAGCAAGCAAAATGAAATGAACCTAAGATCTTTCAATTAACCTAGAATAATCACAAGTTAACAACTCTGCATTCATATATGCATATCAATAATCAATGAAAACTATTCAAATTTAGACATCCAAACAAATAAATGAGAGAGAAGCCATATAACAATTGACACAAACAAATTTGGACAAACTTCTTAGTATTCCTTGCTTGTATTAATCACTCTGAGTATACAAAATAGTGTTTTTACTCTAAAGACTCCCTCTCCTTACAAAATGGTAATACTACCTTTTATAGGAGGCTCAGGTAGTATACCAGTTAGTCATGATATTAGAAATGTACAAAGGTAAGGATAGCTATCATTTTTATAAAGTTCTAGAATACATTCCCTTTTTAAAAGTGGACTAACCTACAAGCAAATGTGCTAACAAACTAGCACATGCCTTTATAAAAGAATATTCTATTTTTTAAATATTATAAAGTTTATAACAAAGTAGAATATTAATAGTTAGCTGGTGGGCCCTATGTTGAAAAACTCCCCTATTGTTCCTAAAGGATATTCATGGCTTTTTGATGTTGTTCATTAACCAACCTTAAGTTGATATCTGGCTCTAGGAGGCATTCATCATCTTAGAGAGCCAAGTCATCAAAATCTCTTATCATTTCTTGCCATTAATCCCTAATACTCCTCACCTCAACAATTTTCTCCTCTACAGTTGATATCATGCACATGATCCTACTATTATCACCCCTAGATTGGCCTTGACTCTTGCCTCACACCTCTTACATAATCAAAGTGACCCTGTGCTTATACTCATCATCATCAACGATGCTTAGGGAGCTAAGGGTGGTGGGCATGGTAAGCATGGTTTCAAGAAACTATTCAATTCTTCTTATCAGCTCTTCATCATCCCTTTGGACCCTCTCCAAGTTCCTTAACTATGTGCTCAGAACTTGGATCTTATCAACAATTATTCCCATGATTGTATTCAAGTGGGAAAGGCTAATGGTCTTGAATCTAGGGATGTGGTCCTCCACTAGTATGCTGATAAGCTCTTTATTTTGTTTTTTGAACCCCACCATTAGGAAATAAAACCCTTGGCTACTTCATCTAGGTGAGCTAAAGGACTCTACCTTATCTTCATTTCCTTCAAAAATTTAAAAATATCTTAGAAATATGCCTCAAACATATTTATCATCTCTTATGGGACTGATAGAACAACATGTGTCTCAAGATTTTCTTTTTGATTTTGCAGGTTCTCTATCTTTTGGTATAGGCCTTTAATTCTCAATTTTAGTTGGGATGAATGGATATCAACTATTCCAACTATGTCCTCCTCATTTATTGGGTGTTCACAAGGTTTCTAACCTCCCACTAGAGTTAAGCCCACAAAAGGTTCAACTCTCTAAAAAGTGAACTCCTCATTCCCAAACATGGTTTTATTTGTTGTCACCTTCTCTAAGCCTATTGTCTCTAGATTGAACTACATACTAAATGGTGACTCTTTAACTTTTGGATGTTCTAGGATCTCTATCTATGTGCTACCTAAGGCTTCGAGAGTGTTTATATAAATTCCACTTGACCCCCCATAGGTAGTCATACTTATTTCCTCTTCTTCCTTCATTAGATCCACTATCCATGGCTTAACCTCATCATGAATTGTGATGCTAACTATTGGGTCAGGGCCCATGAATGCTAGAACTTTATAATCTTTTGCATCTTCCCATAAATTAACCATTCAAGGATGATATGCCCATGGATGGGATTCTCATCACTGAATAAGTTAACTTCACTCAAAGGATGAGTGAAGGTTAACTTTGGCCTTTTATTTCCAACTAGGACCAATGCCAATTCAACCTTCCTCTTTTGTAGGGGTGCAACTAGAACTATGTCCATTGTAATTTTCTTCCCCTTTTCTTGTCTTAATTACTTAGCTTATGCTTGAATTTCCTCAACTTGTTCTTCTTCATTTGATCCATATGCCTTAGTAATCACCTTAAGTGCATCTTCCAATATCTCATCAAGATCTAGTGCAATCATATCAATATATTCTATTGGGAACTCTGATTTATCAGGTTGAGATGAGGATGATATCCCTTCACTAGGTTTCTCTTCCAATTTATTCATCCTAGGTCCTTATGCAACTGGTGCTTGAGGTTGTTATGGTTCTATTTGTGGCTAATATGGAGGGGGTTTAGAAGAGGGTCTAGGTATCAATTGGTACTGTAGGGGTCCCATTTTCCAAATCTCATCAGAAGGCTTCTCATCCCTAGCTAGCCTAGCCTCAAGCCTAATTTTATGATTATTTAACCTAGCCAACACTTCCATGAAATTAGTGGCCTTGATAGACATCATGTCATGAACACCAAGCCTAAGTTTATAAGGGTAATTTATTGTTTTTGATTTCAAATGTTTTATAACCCTATTATGGGGGTCCCATTGCCTTAGATCATCCAACTATAAGTTGAAGTAATACTTGTATATGGAGATGACATTCACATTCTCCTAATTTTATAGCATAGTCCTAATGATGGCCAAAGGGAAGGGGTGAAGGAGTCCTTTCCTTTTTTGCTTGCACACACAATCTATACCATTAAATAGTTGGTATGAAATTTCTTGTTCTACCAATTTGTTTGGCACATGGACTAGTAGTTTGAGGGGTTGAATTAAGGTCCCTTCTATTTTAATCACTATGCAATATGGATACAACCAAATATCTCCAATCAACTCTATTTACTTCTTGAGTAGAGGGATTACCCTACATATGGATATCCCTATGACAACTTCTACCAAATCTAGGTATACATAATCAAAAATGAATTGTATGTTGTATCTATACTTGAATATGTGTAACTTGGAATAGTGATGGGAACTAATGTGTCTCCCATTAGGTGACCAATTATTTATGTCAGAGATCTTAGTGGTGGCTAAGAGGGCATCTAGAAGATAAAACATCATGAAAAAGTGAATGCTTATTTTATTCTTAATTTCAAAAAATTACTACTTCAAATAAATGTTAATCATCTCACCTCTTAGAGGTGTGAGTCAGTTTTCTACCATAAAGTATACATAGGGAAACCATATCTTATTAACATGTGTGGTGGAAGGGGATATATATAGCCTGTTCAACAAGTTCATGATTATTCTAATCCCTTCCCTAAATTAGACAATTAGGATCTTTTTATTGGGGTCTTGGATCAATTGGGTTTTGGTAAGAAACCATGGGGCAAGGATAATGTTTAAGTCATTTTTGCTAGTCCATGCTCTAATTATAGGCAAGTCTATCTGGGGCTTAAATAGCTTGTAGTAGATTTGATATGCTAGAGGGGAAATATATGCTACACTTTTAAAAGTACATTCATGAACTATCCATTCTTTCTCAATCTTACAATCTATAAAAATGGGGGAAATAACATTGATGCAGTGAAATACCTTAGGTTTTATAGTAGCATAGTGAAGACTGGTCATCTGGATGGAGACTAGGTCTTTGTATCTCTAGAGGATCATAGCATTCTTCTAATCCTCCTTTATGATGGCTTGTATCTCCTCAATAGTCCAAAAAACCTCATACCATTTTTTGTTTCTTGTGTTTAATGATGTAACATCAAAGTCTATATCCTTAAATGCCCTTCCCTCATTGTCTGAAGTCAAGTATAGTTATATGTCATCTTTTTATTGTTTCCTTTGAGTTTCCATGATTGTGAATCTTACAAATTATTCACTAGTGGTCTTTAAGTAGCCTCTATATTGGTTTGCTCTTGTTTAGATAACAATTGAAATCTTTATGGATCGACTATATTTGATTAGAGTTCAAATTAGGGCTTCCTACAGAGGCTAGGGATAGTTTTTAACTTTAATGGTGATGATAACATAGACTTAGGCTAATTCATGCCTTTGATTTTATTGAGAGCCCAACCTTTATACCTTTTCCCTTTTATGCTTATAAAATATTCAATTTTGTCATTTTGTGCTTGTGTGGTAACTTTCATGGCATTTTTCATAAATGCTTTAAAATAACTAGATGTTGTCTTTTAAAATCCTTCTTTTGCTTCATGTCATCAGATCCTTACTTATGGATCAATTCAGACCATTGATAGTGATCATAGGGCTTAAGTGTTATTGGTTATCTTTGTATTTGGATATACAGTTGTGCCAATTGGCACCTTTATGGGCCTCTTAGGATTTATATACTATTAGTAAATGTGTGCTTGCCATGTGTCAATCCTACAGGCCTTTGGGGTTTCATTGAATAGTCTTTATCGATTATGCTCTATTCAATCATTTGGTCCCACCTAAGCACATATCATTAATCATTATCTAAGGGAATGCATGCCATTGGTTTGATAGATCAAAGGCTTTAGATTCATAAGATATTTTTGCTCTGTTTAATTATCCATTGTGATGAAGCATATGTCATTGATCTTAAAAAATTCATGCACTTTAATTAGCATCAAGACATAGGAAGGGACTTAGGCTAAATATTTTTAGACTAAGGTTTATTTCATGTTAATAAACATGGCATAAAATTTAGGCTAAAATATTTTAAGCTATGTTTTAGAACACACATAAAGGGACTTAGGTTAAATATTTTAGGTTAAAGTTTATGTCATGTTGATAAACATGATGTACAATTTAGGCTAAAATATTTAAGATAAGTCTTAGTATACACTTAAAGGGGACTTGAATAATAAGTGGACTTAATGTAGGGTGTTAACCTATGGTTTTATCATGTTGATAAACATGATAAAACTTTAGGTTAAAACTTTAAGCTAAGTTTTAAGGCATAGGGACTCTTGTTAAATTAAAACATAATACAAGTCTTTACCCTAAGGTTTATTTTGTTAATAAATGCCATATGAACCTTAGGATAAATACTTATATTAAGTCTATGTTTTCAAATTTTTAGACAACAAGATCATTTTATCATTAAAGTTCAAAGACCTTAAGTTTTTATTTCCCAAAGGGGGGTCCCATTTAATTTCAACACAAGTAATAAGCCTTAACTATGTTTTGAAGCATATCCTTATGTTTAAGAAAGATGATTGATGAGTTTAGATTTGATGGCTCATAGATGTCAATGATGGCCTAAAAAACATCAAATGAAGTTCATGAGTGTTGGGGATCAACCAACAATAGATTACACTTATGAAAGCAATAAACTGCGAAATTAAATCAGATAGATAAGTAACTAGAATCAAATAATAGCAACGAATAAGAGATACAAGAAACCACCCTGAAAACTTGTATTAAAACTCTTTACAAAAGGAATACAATTGAAGAAACTTCTTTCTTCCACACCTCTCTCAGATGCACAAGATCTCTCTCTAGATCTCTATCCCTTAAGAGCTCTCTCTCTCAAGTACAATCAATTCCAACAACCTAGATTGATACAATTCTGTACTGTTCTTCAACATTCACATATAATGAACTACTACAATAATCACACTAAGCTAAGAAGATCTAATTCTACATATAGAATTAGGAAACTTGAGCATGCACTTACAACCAACAGTTAAGCCTCTTGAACAAGGGCTCTAAAAATAATCTTGCTAATAATAGAAACACAAACTTAAGACTAAGACTTAAACTCATCATGCAAACACTCGCTTCTGTCCTTGAAAATGGCATTCTAGACGCATAGGTAACCGACGCCGGTTCCCACCTGCTTGCCTGTGACTGATGTCAGTCGATCCTCTGTCGACGCTGACGTCTCTTCAACTGTACCGAACCAATGTCGGTCGCTCCTGACCAACGCCGATGACTATGTAAACTTGCAACTTTGATAATGCGCTCATATGTGAAGCTTTTAGGCTCCACACCTTAATAATCTCCCACTTGGAGATAAACAGCTGCACCAGTACCTGTACAACAACATCTTCGAGCTCCTCTATCTTCAACTCAATCATGAAGACCAACAGAAGTTGAATGAAGATTCAACTTCTCCTTTGTAACCGGCTTGGTTAACATATCAACAAGATTCCTATCTGTATGGATCTTCTCCAGCTTCAAATCACCATCTTCCAATACCTGTCGTATGAAATGGTACCTTAGCTGTATGTATTTGGTTCTTGAATGAAAGGCTGAATTCTTAGCCAAATGGATTGCACTCTGACTGTCACTATACAATCTGCAACTCCCATGCTCCCTTCCAAGCTCTTCCATGAACCGTGTCATCCATATCATCTCTTTGCTAGCTTCTATGGCTGTAATATACTCTGCTTTTGTAGTTGACAAGGCAACAACCTTCTGCAACTTAGATATCCAGCTAACCGCTGTTCCACCTACAGTGAAAACATAACCTGTAGTGCTCCTCCTGCCATCCAAATCACTTGCCATATCTGAATCTACATAACCATGTAGAGAAGTATCTAAACCTCCATAGCACAAGTGCCTACTACTGGTTCCTCTCAAATATCTAAGGATCCACTGAACTACTTTCCAATGTTCCTTACCTGGATTGGCCATATACTTACTTACAACTCCCACTGCTTAGGCAATATCTGGTCTAGTACACACCATTGCATACATCAAACTCCCTACTACAGAAGAATATGGAACCTTACTCATGTACTCTACCTCATCATGTGAATTAGGACATTGTTCTTTACTCAGCTTAAAATGTCCAACCAAAGGTGTGCTTACCAGTTTAACATCCTGCATATTGAACCATTTCAACACCTTGTCCACATAATCCTCTTGAGACAATATCAACCTATGATTTTTTCTATCTCTCTTAATGCTCATGCCAAGGATTTTATTTTGCTGCTCCCAAATCCTTCATAGCAAACATTTTAGCTAATTTCACCTTAAGCTCAGAGATATCCTGCATGTGTGTTCCTTCAACCAGCATATCATCTACATACAACAATAGAATAATGTATCTACCATTATCCAATCTCTTAAAATACACACAATGGTTAGATTGACACCTACTATAGCCATGCTCAGTCATAAATTTGTCAAATTTCAAATACCACTGTCTAGGAGCTTGCTTGAGGCCATACAAGCTTTTCTTCAATCTGCGCACTAACTCCTCCTTACCCTTGACCTCAAATCCTTCCAGCTGTTCCATATAAATTTCCTCATCCAAATCTCCATGAAGAAACTCTATCTTAACATCTAGCTACTCAAGATGCAAATCCTCAATAGCAACCAAAGATAGTACAATCCGTATAGAAGTCATTTTAACAACAAGAGAAAAAATCTCACCAAAATCAATACCTAACTTTTGTGCAAATCCTTTCACTACCAATCTGGCCTTATATCTCATTTGTCCATTCTCACCTTCTTTCAACCTATAGGTCCATCTATTTTTTAGTGTCCTCTTACCAGTTGGCAATTCAACCAAATCCCATGTTTGGTTCTCTCTTAAGGACTCCATCTCCTCAACCATGCCACGCTCCCACTGACTCTTGGACTCCACCTGTATTGCTTCTTCAAAACTTTTTGGTTCTCCACCATCAGTTAGCAATAAATAGAATAATGAAGGAGAATACTTAATTGGAGGCTTGCTTACCCTTTCAGACCTCTTGATGGGTGTTTGAGACTCGTTCATAATACGCTGTCCACCCAAATTCTCTGATAGTGACCAATCTCGGTCACCACCAGACCTGTTACTAGCCGACGCTGGTTCTGCCTGACCGACGCCGGTGCTTGTCCTATCGACATTAGTCTCTGTATGACCGACATCAGTTTCTGTTCTACTGACGCCGGTTCCTATACTGCCGATGTCGGTCTCTGTGTTTTCCTGTAAGTGATTATTTCTTTTTCTTGTGAGCTCATTTCGGACCATCACCTCGTCCAATTCACTATTGCTCTGCCCAGATTGATTTAGCTTCTTCAGCTGATCACTATACATCACTTTTTCATTGAAAACAACATCACGGCTCCTAATTATCTTGTTAGTTCCTAGATTCCAAAATTTGAAACCAAAATCATCTGAGCCATAACCAATAAATGTGCACCTCATAGACTTAGCATCGAGCTTCTTTCTATTTTCCTTATCTACGTGCACAAAGGCTTCATAACCAAACACTTTGAAAAAAGAGAGATCTACCTTTTTACCTGTCCAAGCCTCTTCTAGAATTCCACCATCCAGAGCTGTAGAGGGTCCTCTATTAATCAAGTACACTGCAGTGTCAACAGCTTCTACACAAAACTCTAAAGGCAAACTAGCATGCAATCTCATACATCTTGCACGCTCCATGATTGTTCTGTTCATCCTTTTAGCAATCCCATTCTGTTGAGGTGTCCTTAGAACCATCCTTTGCCTATGAATTCCATGCATGTAACAATACCAATTGAACTTATAACTGTAGAACTCTCCACCATTGTTAGATCTCAGGCACTTTAATCTTTTGCCTGTTTCATACTCAACCATAGCTTTCCAAATCTTAAAAGTCTCAAATACATCAGATTTCTTCTTAATACAGTAGATCCATACCTTTCTTGTAGCATCATCTATGAATGAAACATAGTACTGTGATCCTCCAATAGAAGCTACCTGAGCTGGTCCCCACACGTCTGTGTGAACAAGCTATAACTTATGCTTCTTTTTGTAGACCCAGTCTTGAGAAAACTGACCCTTTTCTATTTTCCAAATACACAGTGCTCACAAAATTCTAGATCCATGCTTTTCAAATCTGAAAGCTTACCTTTAGACTTAAGAATTGACATCCCCTTCTCACTCATGTGGCCAAGCCTTGAGTGCCACAATTTTGCATCCACATCTGAAGTAGATAATACAGAAGGAGAATTGTTAGTAACACAATTACACAAATAGAGAGTACCTACTCTCTTACCTCTGGCCATAACAAGTGCACCCTTGGTCACCTTCCAAGATTCTGCTGTGAGAGTTACTGTACAACCCTCATCCCCTAACTTTCCTACAGAAATCAAATTTATCTTCAAGCTAGGAACATGCATAACTTCTCTCAACACCCATGTGTTGCCATTCTGCATTTTCAGCTGCACTTTACCTTTGCCAATAATTTTACAGGGTTCATCATCCCCTAGATATACTATTCCAAAATCTCCATGGATATAGTCACAGAAATATTCCCTATTAGGGGTGGCATGAAAAGATGCACTAGAATCTAACACCCAAGATTCTATATTATTGTGTAAAGAGAATATTAAAGCATCTTATGCAATACCTACAACCTTTGCTTCTTCTTTTCCTTCGTGCTGATTGTCCTCCTTAGGCTTTAACCAGCAATCTCTGCTTATGTGCCCCATCTTTCCACAATTCTAGCATTGTGGCCTTCTGTCGTTTCTAGATTTGGATCTGCCTTTCCCCTTAGACTTGGATCTTGATCTCCCTTTCTTGCTCTTCTCTTTTTGCCTTCCCCTGCTCTCAAAACTTAAAGTGTTCCTAGATGTCTCTTATGTGCTTTTCCTGCGAATTTCCTCATTCAAGATAACACTAACAACATCCTCTACTTTTAAAATATTTGATGTAGATGCAGTATTGCTAACTGCCATTACTAAGCTATGCCAGCTTTCAGGCAAAGAACATAATATTAAAAGAGTTTTTATTTCATCATCAAATATAATTTTGACTGAACTTAATTGATTTACAATACCATGGAAATCATTCAGGTGATTAGATACAGATCCACCTTCTTGCATATGCAAATTGAATAGCTACTTCATAAGATATACCTAATTAGAAGCTGAGGGTTTTTTGTACAAATTTGCTAGAGTATTCATCAAATCTACCATTGTTTTTTCCTGTGATAAATTAGATATCACAGTAGATGCTAGACTCAGTCTTATAGACCCCAGAGCCTTTCTGTCAAGAACTTCCCATTCTTCATCCTCCATGTCTGTGGGCTTCTTTGCAATCCCACCTAATGGTAAGTATAGATCCTTTTGATACAGATAGTCCTCTATCTGCATTCTCCAATGTTGATAATTTTTGCCATTGAACTTCTCCATTCTCAGTTTACTTTCATCTGCCATTACTTCTCTCACTCAAATAGAAATCCCTGTAGAAACTCCTGTGAGCAACCTATAATCAATACACACTACACAGATCTGAACCGCCTGTTAGTGAACCTGAGCTTTGATACTAATTATTGGATATCAAACTCTAAACCTACAACCAAGGCTCTGATACCACTTTTTGGGGATCAACCAACAATAGATTACACTTATGAAAGCAATAAATCATGGAATTAAATCAGATAGATAAGTAACTAGAATCAAATAATAGCAACGAACAAGAGATACAAGAAACCACCCTGAAAACTTGTATTAAAACTCTTTACAAAATGAATACAATTGAAGAAACTTCTTTCTTCCACACCTCTCTCAGATGCACAAGATCTCTCTCTAGATCTCTATCCCTTAAGAGCTCTCTCTCTCAAGTACAATCAATTCCAACAACTTGGATTGATACAACTCTGTATTGTTCTTCAACATTCACATACAATGAACTACTACAATAATCACACTAAGCTAAGAAGATCTAATTCTACATATAGAATTAGGAAACTTAAGCATGCACTTACAACCAACAGTTAAGCCTCTTGAACAAGGGCTCTAAAAATAGTCTTGCTAATAATAGAAACGTGAACTTAAGACTAAGACTTAAACTCATCATGCAAACACTCGCTTCTGTCCTTAGAAATAGCATTCTAGACGCATAGGTAATCGACGTCGGTTCTTGCCTGCATGCCTGTGACCGACGTTGGCCGATCCTCTGCTGATGCCGGCGTCTCTTCAACTGCACCAGACCGAAGTCGGTCGCTCCTGACCGACGCCGATGACTATGTAAACCTACAACTTTGATAATGTGCTCATATGTGAAGCTTTTAGGCTCCACACCTTAATAATGAGAATGTCAAATTTAAGTTCATAGAGTTTATTAGGTCCAAAGATCTTGGATTTAACACACTCTATTAGATCATCTAGTCCTAATCAAGCATAGACCATCGATATTATCCAAATGGTTGCATGTCATTGGTCCCTGTAATCATGAAGAGGATCAAGTTAGCTCATGGATCAATGCATATGAAAATTAGACTAATTTAAAGGCCTAAGTCTAAAAATCATAATAAAATGGGTCCCTTTGAATACTATAATAATAACATAAGGTTTTAGCCTAAACCTTATGATAAAATCTTAGGTTGAGTCAAACTATTAATCTACGGGGCCCTTTTAACACCAAGCATGAATGCAAGAGTGCCATGTGGTGAATCCATATATGAATCTTGAGATTTTGACTTTTTTTGACCTTGGGAAGGGTCTATAGAGTATTGATCTATATCGGGGTTCCTGAGATGGTGACACTTATCATCCTCATGGGGTTTCTTAAGCTTTTGACATTTCAACACTACATTCAGTCCATTGGATCAGTTTACACAAGCAGTCATTAGCTGTTGATCATGATCCTAGATACTTTTACATGATTGGCCCTTTTAAAAAATTAAATCCATATCATAAGTTTTATCTAAAGGTTTCATTGTATTAATATATATAATGAGACCTTAGGGTAAAACTTAGGCTAAGTCTATGTTTGATAAAAAGGGGGACATTTAACCTTAATGATGATCACACACCATTAAATAATTAGTCCCACTTAAGCACAAATTAGTGATCATGATCTAGGGGTTCACATGGGATTGGTTTGATGAATCAAGGCTTTAGATCCATTAGACCTCCTTTGCTCCATCTAATCATACTCTTTGATGAAGTGAGAATCATTGATCCTATAAGGAGGCAAGATGCTTAAATTAGGGCTTGAGTTGACATAAAAACTTAGGCTAAAGTTTTAAGACTAAGGTCTTGTTTATGTTAATAAATACAAATGGGGCCCTAGGACTAAGACTTTAGGCTAAGAATGTAATAAAGAGGACCATATGATATGATGGGGATAATCTTGGAAAATAAAGGACCCTACAAACATAAACATTAGACTTTGTAAAAATAAAGAGAACAAAAAAGTGGGGAAACATAAAGGGACCAAGCATGATTTTAGGCTAAGGTTTGATTATGGTAAAAAACATGAACAAGCCTTAGCATAAAATTAGGCTTCAGCAAATTTTAAAATATTTTCACCAAATTTGGTCCTGCAAAATTTGAATTCAAATCAAGGGTATAACCTAGGGTTTTATGAATGATGGTTTTGGAACATGAATCCAACTTTGAGATATCATAGACTATGAACATCTCAATATGATCCATTAATAAGAGCTCCATGACCTATAAATTAAGACACGAGGGTCAAATGTTAGAAATATTAGGCAAAGTTAAAGCAAAACCATAAATAAAAGGTTCAATTTATTAGGCACAGATGGTATTTAAATTCTAATAGTATGCAAGATATCAAGCTTTTAGTGTTAAGGTTCAAAATAGGCACAAGGGTCCCTATTTTTCAAAAAATGGGGTATGTTTTCTCAATAATATCTACTATCTATAATACCTTTACAAGGTTGTATGACCGAATTGATCATGCTACTTAGTGCATTTGATATTGATTATGTAAATTAGAAAGCAATCAAAGGGAAAGTCTTTGTAGATCAACTTATCAAACAACCCCTTTTCAATATAGAACCACTCACATTTTAGTTTCTTGATGAATCCATTATGACCATCATTGAAACACCTCTTGAGGAGTAGTAATAGAGTATATATTTTGATGGTTCATTCACAACACATGGATCAAGGGCATGTCTTTTATTTATAACACCACAAGGAGATCTAATTCCCAAGTCATTCAAAATCTATTTTCCTTGTACAAACAACATGGCTCAATATAAATCACTTATCATAGGCCTTTACCAAGTGCTACAATGGAATAATTCATCTTAAATTTTATGGTGATTCTTAATTAATCATCAATTAGGTCATATACCACTTTCAAACTAAGGATGACAAGTTCGTTTCATACAAGGCAATGGTTGGCACTCTAAAGTAATAAGTTGTCGACATTTAGTTTGAACATATACCCAGGGAAAGCAATAGAATAGAAAACATAATGGATACTATTGGATTTATAATTTTAAAAATAAACATGGATAAAGAGTGTTAGTTCCTCATAGAAAATTTTCTCACACCAGCTCATGCACCTTCAACCATCATAATGATTTGTGATATTATTGGTCCTAGTTTTATCTGGTACTCAGACCTTTACAAATACCTCCACGACCAAATTATACCACCCAACCTATGTTGAAATCAATCCAAAGACTTCATCCACTAAACCATTCACTATAACTTACTTGGATCAACCCTTCACTGCTGTAGTTTTTATGAAACTCTACTTCATTATTTAACTTAGGTAGAATCTACACTAGTGTTACAAAAGGTTCACAAAAGAGTATGTGGAGCCCACACCAATGGGGTATTCCTATCAAAAAATATCTTGCATAATGGTTATTATTGGCCCATGATGGATGCCAAAATAGATGCATATGTAAAGAAGTGTGACAAGTGTCAATGACATACCAATTTGATTCATATCCCAACCAAGACTCTAAAATCAATGTTGACACCATGGCCATTTATTACATGGGGCCTCAACCTCATTGAGAAGATCAATCCCACCTCATATGATGGCCATAAACATATCCTTACCACCACCAAATATTTCACTAAGTGGGTTGAAGTTATACCCCTCATGTGACTAGAAAACAAATTTCTAAGTTTATTTTTAACCATCTCATTTACCTCTATAGTATCCCTTCCAACATTATATCTGATAATTAAGGCTTCTTCAAAAGAAAGGATATCAAGAATCTATGTGTTGAATACAACATCACACAACATTTTTCTACAACATATTACCCTCAAGGTAATGACAAAGCTGAAGCATCAAACAAAACTATTGTCAACATTCTCAAAAAGATTTTCAATGATGCTAGTCACGACTGACACCTTTAGATATTACATACCCTTTGGGCATACCATAACAATCACTATTCACCCACATAAGCCACTCTATATTCAATTGTTTATGGTATTGAGTCCATTCTTCCTATTGAGGTTGAGTTGCCTTCTCTATGCATCTCTTTCAAACATGTACTAGATGACAAGGACTATTGAGTAACTTGCCTACAAGAGCTAGAGTTACTTCATGAGAAATGCATGGATGCAATGAAAAATCTCCAAGCCTATTTGAAATCAAATTTGAGGCCACTAAAATTAGTGTGTGAAACATAGAGAATTTGAACTTAATGATCTTGTCCTTAAAGAGAACCAAAAGAATACCATGGTTAAAAAAGAAGCATAAAGGTAAGTTCAAACCCAAATGGGTTGGTCCTTTCATCATGATGTAAGACTATGAAAAAGGAGCATACAAGCTTGCCACACTAGATGGAAATGAACTTGATGAGCTGATAAAAATAATCCACCTCAAGTGGTACTACACTTGAGTGACTTGGTGTATTGTCTATAAGGACCATTTCAAGTTGTATCATTTTATCAATCTTCTTCTTGGTATTATACCATATTACCATCCTATCATCCTACCAACCTATCACTTTTTCCTATTGTGTATCTACTCTACCATCCCTTCTTCATCAACCACATTGATATATCCCTCCCTACTTGGCCCTATGACCTTGGTTCCATTCTATTTGGTTCCATCACCATTTTTAGTAAGAGGATTCAGTTTAGTCTCAATAGTTGTTTTAAGAATTCCAGATCGAGGAAGTATTTTGGAGCAATAAGACAATAGTTTGGTAGTTTCACCTTTCATTTCTTATTCCATTCTTTATACCAAGTTTGCCTAATTATAACCACCTATGGATAAATCAGTGTCCCACCAATCTTGTTACTAATTATAATCACACATGGGAAAATTATTATCATTGAACTATGCCATTATATCCTAGTTATAACCACCTATGGGAAAACTAGGGGAAACATTTGTCTATCATGCCTTGACATACATACTTTCCATTCTTATGATGTACTATGCCTTTATACCAACTATGCTTATTTTGTTTGAATTGATTGCTACACTAGTCAGATTTCTCCACTATAAGGTAGAACTACAGTGATTTGAGGTCTATCATGGGACTATGTAGGCATCGCTCGATACTTGTTGAGGTCAACTCAACATCCTAAGCCATGCTCTCACCATTTTTTGATAAACCTAAGACACACTTTTGCCATTTTATGAGCAACCTAAGACACATTCTTATCATTTTTCAAGCATCTTAAGCAACACTCTCACCATTTTGTGATCTTGGACAATTTAGTGTCTTTAAATTTTTGACTTGGTTGAGATACTTAAAAATTCCAAAAATATTTATAAAATCATTAGAAAACCCAAAAACATTTACCACTTCTTTGCCTTAAATATTCTGGGAACCCTCACTAAGTCATAGGCAAATCACTTACTACTTAGTTTTCCCATCTTTTTTGGCCTTTTATCCCACACACTTGCCATTTTATAAGACCATTCATATTTTTCTATCACATCCATTATGTTTATCATTCATTAGTTATCATTTTATTCCTATTTATTGGGAGAACTATAGTTTCCTTGAAGTTTTTGTTGGATATTATGTCTATGGAACTATGTAAGCAATGTCTACTTGCCTAGTGCATGTGGAGATAGCTTAGCCACCACCTTCTTTTTCTTCTTATCCTCTATCTTGTTTGTTTGTTAAGTTATTTCCTATTTTATAGGGGCAATGATTGTCACATTATTTATACTAACATTAGGACTAACTGTTATTTGTTTCTTTGTTTGTTTTTTTGTTTCTTGGTTGTTTGTATGCCTGTTTGATTACTTTCAACATTGTTGCCTTGATTCAATCTATATCTATTCATTGGGTGATTCCTTGTGCATTTATACTTGAATCCATCCATATTCATATGTTTACATTATCATCATGGTTTTTTTTATCATTAGTACATTATTTTCCCTTGAATATTAGATCCTAGGAGTCAATCCTTATGCATCTTTCAACCTAGTCCTCATGATGTTATATCATGATGCCTACCATATAGTGCTATAACAAAAAATAATCTTCAAGAAGTCTACTCTAAAATTTTGGCATCAACATCTCCTTGGCATTGGTATCAACAACATCCCAATCATGTCTCAAATGGAGTAATTAACCATGAAAGAATTTTAACCTTTGTTAGTTCAGATGAGCATCTCCCTACTAGTCAGTTATTCTAATTCATCATTACCCTCTATGTCAAGTCATCATCATCAACATCTAATCAATCATCATTTTCCATAATTTGGGTCCAATGATTATAATTGCCTATGGGAAAATCATTATACATCATCCCACCTACATTTATCAATGATTATAACCACCTTTAGGAAAATCATTATGTTTTCACCAAATTTACTTTATTTTTGCCCACACAGTGGCATGTTATTATTCTATTTGTCTATCCTAGCTAGGGTAACTCCATATTCTTAATGATTATAACCACCTTTGGCCAAATTATTATGTTATTATAGCATGTTTCTACTATCAGGGTACAATGCTTATAACCACCTTTGGACAAACCATTGTACACCATCCCACTTGTATTCTCAATGATTTTGACTACTTTTTCAAACTCATTATGTTCTCACTCCATCATCTTCATATGTTTGGTCCTCTTATTTTGATTCTTTATTTTGAGGGACTATTTGCCAACCTACTTATGCCAACCATTCCCTTGAGGGAACATCATACAGTTCATCCATTGTCATTAAAGTCATAGACATGCAAGACCTTTTAATTCTTTGAGAATTTGTTACTGTGCCTATAAATTATAATGCCTTCCCAAATAGGGGAAAACTATAAACACCTAAAACTAGCCACCAATAGCCTCCAACTAGGCTTTTGATCAATTTTTAACAAAATGTATAATTTGGGATAAAATCACTAAAATATGCTAAATGATTTGAACATGTCATATACAAGTGCAAATTTTAACTAATGTATCCATAAATTGGGCAATGTATTTTATGAGACTAGAAAATCATTTATACATCTTTTCCTTGAATACTCCATTTATCTTATCTTTCAATCATAAATAATCTACATTTATTTAATCTTTATTAAGTTATATTTAATATTATTTACACCTACATCTATTATCTTATATATCTTATCTATTATATTGAATAATCCCTAATAATTTATCTTTATCAAATTATCTTTCACATCATTTATATCTTGAAATCATTTATCTTCATCATTTTTAACATTTTATTCATCTTAATTGAAAATAGTGGCTGACATCCATCTAAGCAAGCATTACACTTCTCAGGACTAGTTTGTAATCAGGCAAGCCACTCATCTTCTTATTGATCCATTTTTTACCAAGTGTTTACTTGTGATTTTTAGGTCATACCTCCCTAGCTAAAGAAGAGTTCCCACAAATCTTGATTAATGACATGCAACCCCATCCATATCTCTAGGTAATCTTCAAAACCCTACATTTACTTTGTTTTTAGTTGCTAATTATTCCATATTGAAAAAGCAAAAAATACTAAAACACTACCATTCTTTAGATCAAAAGGCATGACCCTATAGTATAAGGTCCCCCATGGGGTGATAAAGGATGTTTTATGCTAATATTTGGGGGAAATCAAGTTTTGATTATATCCCAAGAAACCATTCATAAGAGATAACATTTCATGGCAAGCTGTAAGATCAAAAGTTGGTTGATGTTTGGAAAAGGAAAGTCATCCTTTGGGAAAGTGAAGTTGAGGTCATGAAAGTCAATGTAAAGGAAAAGTCCCCCTATGGGCTTGGTGATAGGAATAATGTTAGAAACCCATTATGGATAGTGAATGGGCTCAATGAAGTCTATGGATAAGATATTCTAAAGTTCTTCTTTGACTAGAAGGGTGATGTAATGATGTATCCTACAAAGCTTTTACCAAATCGACTTAACCACAAGATGGGTGAAAATGTTGTGGAGGGAAATAAAAGGGTCAATTATAGGCATATCCTAATAGGACCAAGCAAATGGTATAATACAGTCATGAAGGAAATACAGATAATCTTGTGGCTCCATAGAATTTTAAGATTGGCTAATTTTGATAATACAAGGGTTATCTTAAGTACCCAAATTGACATCAATGGTAAATTCATTTAACATGGTTTGGTTCTCAAGAGGAAGGGATTTATGAATAGAATAATCTATTTTACTAAGGTAGGTGAGAATAGAATCATCATCCTGACATTGGATGGTATTTATGATAGGAAAATCTCTTTCTATCATTTCAAGATAGATGAGAGGAAGGGTCTTAGTTTAGTGGTCCTTTTGATAGGTCAGGGGGCCCAAACTAATGGTATTGATAAAAAAAATTAGATGGGATAATATCAAAGTATTTAGATTTTGAGGGAGATAGGGTTGGTGAAGATGAAACATCCTCTTCAATGGTGGTGATGGGTTTTGTTGAGGTGGGTTTTTTCTGGTGGTATGAACCCAAGGCCAAAGAAATCATGAGGTTTTTGAGTTTTGATTATGGGTAGCTTATGAGGTCCCTATTCATAAAGGCCAAGACCAAACCCCTTCCAAGAACACCTATAAAGGTAATATTTAGCAAAGGCTAGTTTGTTGAGATAAGAGAAGTCAGAGGTGAAAGGTTGGGTAGATGAGATAGTGGTAGGAGCAAGAAGTGGCTAATCAACTCCACCATAGATGAAATTTGTTTAATTGTTGGGGATACTGAAAGGGATGATGCTTTCAATGTTGGGATCATATGAGGGGTCATGTTTAAGGTTATCATACTATTACAGAGTAAGGAAAACATCCAAGTCTAAAAGATGATACTCCCTAAGAGAGAGACATTAGAATGTGGGTTCCAAGGGGTCCTCTACAAAGATCTAGGAAGAAGGGATAAATGAGCTAGTAGAAGCTTAATCATAAATGTTGCTAGTTTTGGTTAGTGGTGAGGTAGAATTTTTAGTAGTTAATAGTGAGGTGGATGAGGGAGGAATAAGAACATCATTAGGCTGATATGTCATATTGCAAGAGGCAAAAGGACTAGCATCAGATTTGATTTTAATAACTTGACATTCATGATCAAATTTGACACATTGATGTAAGGTAGAAGGGACACAACTCATGGTATAGATCTAAGGGCATATAAGTAACACATTATATTAAAAATTTCCCTCTATAACATAAAATAGATTAGGAATGGTGCGATATCCTAAGAAGATATGGAGGATAACTATTCCCAAGGTAGTGGCCATGGTATCATTAAAGGAGTAAAAGATTGTTGTTCTTTTTGACATGATGTTCCTAGGTAGATGAAGCTGGTTATAAGCATGAGAGGATATAATTATGATGCTATTTACTCCATTAATGATTACCCTTTTGATGTGGGTTTGATTGATATACTTAGTGATGAAGAGGGGAGGATTGGTATCCTCAAAATAGATAGGAGGTATTTCAAAAACCTAAATGTTGATGAAGGAAAAAATTTGGAGGGATCCAACAAAAGGTATAAGAGGTTGAGGGTCATCTAGTTGAACCTTTATAGATTTTAGAGCCTCTATCAGTGCTTGATGATGATGGGGTGAGGTATTGATCAGTTTATATAGGATCATTTTCACCAATGTCTGGTGAAGTTATTTCAACATGATACATTGGATGGAGTCAGAAGGGTTAGATGGAGAGGCTCCCAAAATGGATACTTTGGGTTTTGGTGGTGGCATAGGTGAAGGTTTAGGTGTTTGGGTTTGGTTATAAGTTTGAGGGGTTGAAGGGTATGTTCATGGAATGGACACTTTTTCTTTTCATGTGTCTTTTTATTGGGCTCAAGATTGGGTAACCATATGAATAGTGTGGATGGGGGGATTTATTAGGTTTTATGGTTGCTTCAATTCCTCCTCCTCACTCTTGGGTGAGAGTGGGAGAGTAGATAAATATTGAATAGGTTGAGTTGATGGTTGCATTGGTAATGAGGGTAAGAGAGATTCATATGATAATAAATCATCTTCATCATATAGGTTATGAACAAGTGATTGGAGAGATTTGTAGTTATTATGTCATGTCCCAATGCCCTATGATATGTATAGATAAAGTTATCATTAAACCAAGAGGGTTTGGTATTGTAAGGATAGAATGGTTTGATAGGTGGTAAGCTAATATAATAAATTTGCAATAACCTTTGTAGGATGGTTAAATAACATTCATTCAAAGGTGTTGGAGGTGATGGGTGTATAGTTTTAGGGATGGAAGCCTTCTTAGAAGTAGTTTTTACCTTAGAAGTTATAGGTGGTGGAATGGTTTTAGTTTATGGTTGGGATTAATTAGTTATGGTTGGTTTCAAGGTAAATGATTCGAAAGTGGAAGATTTAGATGATGAAGGGTTGGATATAGGTGGGAAAGTAGAGGTGGATAGATTAGTTAAGAATGATAGGGAACTAAAAGGTTTAGTAGGTGTAGGTAGAGAAAAGGGGGATGGTTTACTAGAGGAATAATAGGTAACTAAGATGGTAGAAGGTGGGGTCCTAAGATAGAGGTTAAGTGGGAAGGAGGTGGTATGGGTATAGTTTGAGTTAGAGGTTTGGGAAACTTTACCTTCTTAATTAGTTTGGTTGGGGATTATTTGGTGGACTATATGGTTTTAAATCCAACTTCAAATAGGGGTGAGCATGGCTAGGTGTGGGAAGAATTCCTAGATTCTTGATAGGTTTGGTAAGAGAAGCATGAGGTGATTTGGCAATGTTAGATGGAGGTAGTTGGGAGGGTTCACCTCTAGTTTTGGAGAAAGAGGTTTTAGATAAAGATGTAATAATGGGTTTAATGTTGGATTCAAGTGAGGTTGAGGATTTAGATTTATTTTGGTAAGGGAGACCAAGATGATGCCAAAAGGGGCCTTTATCAAAGTTTTGTTGGGAGGTAAACTCTAAAATTTAGAATAATATAGAAAAGGGTTTGTAGATGGGTTTGGTTCCTTGTTCATTAGTTTCAAATGTTAATCCCCTAGGTGGAGAAGAGGGAATGGTTGCTCCATCTTTATTTTTGATGGTAGGTTCCAAAATTGATGGCTGAGTGGGTGAGGTAACCTTATCTAGTGGGATGGTTTCCAAAGAGGGAATGTATGGTTCTATGATGGGGGAGGTAGGTGAAATGTCCTCAAGTGAAGGAGAAAACATGGTTTCTTCCTTTGTTTGGGTGTCCAAAGGAATGAAGGGCAATTCTACCTCTTCAATGGGTGGAGTGGAGGAAGAAGAGATTATTAAAGTAAAGGTTATCTCCTTTAGTGTTTCCATTAAAGCAGAGGTAGGTGAGGCTAAGATCTCATCAAATGAAGAGAGAGGGGTGGTTGATTCCTTCATTTGGGTTTCTAAAGGAATAAAAGGTGAGTCTACTACTTCCATCAGTGAAATGGAAGTAGTTGTGGTAGTTGTCTCCTCAACAATGGGTTCACTAATAATAATGTTGATTGTATGTGCCTCATGAGAGTGAGATGTTTCTAATTTGTTATCATGGTGATGGGTATAAGGAGCATGATTGGGAAAAGGTTTGTGGAAGATGTAAAGGGAATAGTTAGGAGGTGTATTGGGATTATCAAATTCAAGTTTTGTACTATCGATTAAGATTTATCCTCGACTTTTGAAGGTATTGCATCTATTAATGTCATGTCCAATAACTTGATTGAAGGCACAATGGTCATTCTCATTATACCAACCAGGTATAGGGCAAGAAAAATCAAATTATTGGGGTGGTTTTATAGGTGAAAGTTGGATGAAGTTAAATTTGAGAAATTTTTACAAAATTGAAGCATAATATTCCCCTATGAGGGTATATTGTTTGGGAGAAGCTCGACTTTGGTTTCAGTTTTATTAGTAGGAAAGGTTAGAGGAATTTGTTTGATGGGATTAGTTGATAGTTGGTGGTGGAGTAGTTCTTACGACCACTGAGTTTGTAGATTCTTTTGTCTTAGTATTGGGATGGTTGGATTGGTTAGTGGTTTTGGTAGAGGGAGGGTCACTAGATTTAAATCTAGAATTTTTGTTCTATAGTTTCAATTTCCCTTTATCAATGCTCAATTTTCAATTTTACATGCCATCATGAATGCCTCATAAAAAGTTATAAAAGTTTGAACTTGAAGAGTGGGGGTAATATGTTTGGAATAACCTTAAGAGAAGAGTTCAATTAAATTAGGTTGGGGTAAGGAGAAAAAATTTTGGTTGATGAGACCTCTCTATTTGGCTATGAAATTGGTAATGGATTCATCATCAAATTGCCTAATAGAATAAAGGTTGATAATAGAAACCTTTTATGACATATTTACTGAGAAGTTCTATAAAAATATTTGGGCCAATTGGGAGATGGAAAAGATGGAGTGTGTGGTGAGAGCACTATACCAATCAAGGGCTACTCTTGACAAAGACATGGGGAAGGTACAAAGGAGGAGAGCATCATAATATGAAATAAAATAACAAGAATGATGGAATGCTCTCAAATGTTGTTGGGTTTCCTCCTTTCCTTGGAATTTGGAAAACTTAGGTAATTCCCATTGAGGAGGATAATAATGGACAGGAATGGATGGATGGGTTTATTATAGATTTGATCATAGGATAAAAGGTTATGAGACCTAGAGATAGATGACTCCAGGTTGGTCATTTTGTCCATTAACATCTTGACCAAGTCTATTTGAGGTTGGGAAGATACATAATTAGGTGGTAAGCTTTGTTGAGTTTGGGTGGTAGCAATGTATGGATAAGTGATAGAGAGTGCTAAAGAAGCCACATATTGGTATATGGTCATATGAGGTTAGGATAATGCCCCATAAGGGTTGATTGGCATAAATGGTTAGGTGGAAGGTGCTATTTATCCTTATGGGTTAGGAAAATATTGGTAAGATGTCATGGGTACTTGTTAGGGGTTTGATATGGCTTGTATTAGAGGAATGCTTGGGTTGGTGGATGGTGGTATGGATGTAGATTGCGTTGGAGTTTTGAGAGTTCTAGTTGGTTGTTGGTGGGGGGTAACTCTAGTGTTAATAGGTGGAAGGGTTTGAGGTATAGAAAATACCAAACATATAAGCATGGTATAAATTGGTGGGTTGGTTGAACTAAGGGGAATGGTAAAAATAGGGGTAGAAGATACCCCCATAGTAGGAGTATAGGTAACAAGAGGTAAAGTTGATCCAATGTTGGAGGTATTGGTTGGGGTAGTATGTGTTTGGTTACTAGTTGGGATGTTGGATGGAGTTTGGGGAGTGGTAGTATGTGGGATATTAGAAGAAGAAGAGGCTTGGGTGAGCATGGGTTGGGTTGAGGTAGTGCCCATTAGAAGATGGGAAGGCATACCATAGGGAGGATCTATAGGAGGAACTAAAGAAAAAGGGGTATGGTTAGATAAGGTGTTTAAGTAATGATAAAGAGCCACAAGGCTGTTATCAAGGAAGGTAGCAAAATTTGGATCACCCTTAACAATAAATAGAGGTCTAGTAAGAAAGGGAGAAAATGAGGGGAACCCTCAACATAAAAAATATACTCCATAGAGGAAGAAGAAGGTGGTCGTTGGTGGGTTTGATTCCTTAGCTATTGTCTAGTAAAGACCACAAGAGGAACATAAAAGAAATAATGAAACTCATAACTCAAACATAAATCAAGCCAAAAGAAAAGATGTAAAAGAAAGCAAATGTACACTAAAGTGCATTTAAAAACCTAGAGTTCTTTTTAAATCACTTTTGGCTTATGCCTTAGAAAGTGTGAAGAAGAAATTTGGTTTGTAGATCAGGTACTAAAGAGGAAATCTAAGGTTGGTTTCAGGTTATGTTTAGGTGCTCAAGAGAGAAAATATATATTGATCTTTAGGTACATGGCTTGGTATTGGGGCTAACCCCCTCACTTCACACACCATAGTGATAAGGGTATTAGGTGCTTATCCAATATATATTGAATTTCAGAGTTTATACACAACCACATAGATAAGTTGGTTCTCCCCTTGGTAATGACCTCCAAGTAGAATTGTCGAGAAAGGGTAAGGTTTATTGCTAGGTGATGAAATCCTAGTCAAGCCTTGTCTCAAGTATGTTTTGATGTGTTGATTGATTATGTGGTTTGGATAAGTATGTGATAACAAGAGTGAAAACTACGATTAATTACGTTGCCTTTAAGTTACTAGATGAACTAAAACAAGCAAGCAATCAATGTATGTAAAAGATTTATATTAAGCCTAAAAGAAATTTTAGATTTCATTCAATGAGCATACAATAAAAGAAGAAAAAGGGATGATAGGTCCCATAAAGTGTGCCAAAATGTTTCACTTAATTTCCACTAATTTCTTAATTTGGAAGCAAGTAATGAAACTAGTAATAGGGTATGTAAAGGAATACCTAATAAAAGTGCATGCGTGATCCAGATGATGATGGGAACTCCTCTTTAGCTTGGAAGGAATAACTTGCAGATAAGAAAGACACTATAAAAGGGGTTGTTAGCAAGATATTTGAGTGGACTACCTAGCATGAGCTAGATCTAAGAAGCATATCTTGCTAGGAGGTTGTCAATCCACTTATTATAATAATTAAATTGATATAGATGAAAATAAAAAATACTTGTATTCAATAACTAGAAAGTAAATACATGTAATATGAGATGAAAGTAAATTTATTATTAAAAAAATGACTAAATATATTAAAGGTGGATCAATAATAATGCTAAGATAGTTGGGGTCATGTTTAAAAAATCCAGGGAGACTATGTGAATAGGTAAGAACATAGAAAGTAGGGTCTAGTTAGGGTTAGGGGATGAAAATAACTTGTTACTATTTGGGACATAGTGACCATAGATTATTGGGATGACCATCAATAGTTAGATGACCATCAAAGGTTGAGGTGACCATCAGTGGTTGGGCTAACTATTAGTGGTTACCTATGAAATTCTAGAAATGTTCAAAAATGTAATGGTAGATTGGGTAATTGGTCAAATAGAGGGATGTTATGGCTCTGAAAGATGGAAAATAAGATAAAGATAGGTATGGATAGGGTAGAGAGGTTAGAAATGAAATAGATCAAATAAAATAAGTATGAGATACTTGTAACTTGATGGTGGAAAGCTAAAGTAATTTGACCAAAGGGATAGTAATTTGGCCTTCGACAGTGATTTTGATAGAGGTTCAGGTCTCCATTGATGTTGATTATTTCCTAAACAGATGCTATATACATATATACAAGATATCTTGGTCATGGATTGCTATATTTCTCCCTCCTTTTCTCCTCCTACATCTCTCCTTTTATAGGATGAAGTTATTAAATATGCAAGAAGAAGTTGATAATTATGATGGAGGATAAATTTGATATTTATGATGCTTTAAATCATGTTATCATCACATAAGGAAAGTTTCTAAATGTATCCATGCTTATCTCATATAACTAGTAATGATTTTAAAATAGGCTTGGAGGACCTAACCATCGATGGTTAGGCTGACTATCAGTGGTCAAGGTTCTAGAGGAAAATATGTTAAAAAGAGGTGGATTAAAAATTTAAGTTTAGAGGAGTTAATTTTAGGGGGTTCAAGTTAGTAAATTAATAAATGGGCTAGGTTAACTAGGTGGTCAATTAGCTTCAGGGTCGGGTAGGAGTTCAAGTGTTTTGACATCTCAAACTATGTAGTTTTTTAGTGTCTACACATATTACTTATCTTTAACTTTCACCTCCTATATCAATTTTAAAATAAGAGTCAAAACAAACACTATTGAAAACTTTTCATGGAAAGTTGTAAGGAAGGAGAGACTAGAAGATGCATTATTAAAGGTATTTTTTTAAACCATATCATAAATTTTAAATTAATGTATGAGAGTTTCATGAATATGTGTTTAATTTTCTCAAGATTACTTTATGCCACAGTTTGTACAAGCAATACAAAAATCTCCACCAACAACCATGCTAAGAAAAGGTGAGATCAAAGTTGCAAGCTAGATTAAATGTGGATGTTATGAGGGAGAATTGAACTCAATAATAAATTAAAGTAAATTAAGAACATTAGGGTGAACTTGGAGGTCTGTTGGTGTCAAGTTCAAGACCTAAAACTATACACAATCCATACAAAGATCAAATTCTATACACAGCTAGGCCTATCTGAATATCATCCATATTTCAAGATAAACTTTTGATAGAGATATGAAAGATTTTTTGAACCTAGATATAATATTTTAATAGGTTCATGGACCATTAAGGGATATAATAGGCCATTTTGGCATGATAATATAGTCTTAAGAGTTGAATTGATGATCCTAAGACACCTACAAGTGACTTATTGAATAAGTTGGTCTTAATGGAAAAGAGAGGATCGAGAGATTATTTTTAAAAGGGATCTTGAACCCAGCTACGAATCTAACCAAGGTAAAGAGGGTCATAATATGTTAGTAATGTGATAAATAATAAGTTTATAGGTGTAGTCAAGACCCCCTCAAAGCATATATAGGCTTGTTTGAGGGTCAAACTTAGTTTCAAACCTAATGGAGATTGACTTGAATGTTTGGAGAGACCTTGAAGCCCATTTAAAGTTTTAATATAATATCATTAATAATTAAAATATCTAATATGAATGATGAGTACTAACACAAATCATGAAATGCACAATTTTGATCCTAAAACAACACTTACAGGCACACCTACTGGAGTATACTCAATCTTATATCTAAGAAAGAAGGTAGAGTAAGGACTAAAATAATATTGATATATGTGACACCTTGATAATTTATATGGGGTTGTGAATAAGGTAAATATAGAGGAGGTAATATTCTAAAGTATAAGTTTTTCACTCAATAGAACCCTACAATCAGGCCTTCACCTACAACAACATTGGTAGAGGTAGTCAAATTAAGGGAAATAAAGAGATATGGTGTAGTGATATGATTCACAGGTTTACGAAGTGACTAGTGGAGGATATGTATAATTTTAATAATGATTTTAAATCAAATTATTATCATCATTATAAGACCCAAAACCTCAAACATACATAGCCAACATGCATCTACATAGCCATATACACACAATCAATGTCCAAGAACTAGTCTTGGATAAATTTATGACTCTAGAGCATTTACAGATTGATTTAGGTTATCATTTTTGGTAAAAATGATTATTTTGAATATATCAAGATTATTATTCAATCCTAAAGGTCATGTAAATATTGTAAAGGGTTATTATTTTCTTATAGAACTTATACAACCAAGTAGTAGTCATTGAGGAGACTAGATGCACATTTAGAAAGTTTGAGGGAAAGATAGGATGTTTAAATTCATGAGGGGTTTTTGAAGAAATTATATGTGGTTTTAATTGTCTTCACATTCTATTTTTGATTAAAAAGAATCAATTTTTAGTTCAAAACTATTAAATGATAGTAAAGAAAAGAAAGCTAAGACAAACCTATGCACTATTTTGATGACATTCATGTGTTTTGAATGGTATTTGAAGGAATTAGGCACCTTATTAAAAGGTAATAAGGGTGATAATGGAAGGGTAATAATTTTTTATGATAATATAACTCTGGTTTAGTAAGGAAAATCATAAAACCTAGTCACTAGGGTTTCACATATATGACTACCAAGAAGCCTAGGCTAGAGGAATCAAGGCATAAAAAGCATAAGGTGCCTTTGAGGATTTGACCAAATATTATTATCACTATGGGAGTATATATAAAATTTTTCATACTCATTAGACTCTTTCCTTGGAGGAGAAAATACTTGCATACCTCTTCCTTACACAAACACACAGTTTAAAAAGTCATTCCTACAGGCATAATCATAAGGCATGGAGACAAAGTAGAGTTTGGGGAAAAAAATAAAGTCTTAAGGGATATACAAAAATTCTAAGAAATTTATCTTGATGGTTTTTTATCCCAAACTCATCCTATAGTTTCCTCAAACCACAACACTCAGATTAGGCCAATTAGGCCTATAAGGCCTTTACCACCATGAAGACACTTTGTAGACCCTTCTAAGGAAAATGAGACATTTATGAGGTGTAATATATTTTTTAATATATTATAAAGGTTATTTCAAGTACATATAAAAAAATGAAGGTCAATTTGGTCCTTAAAGAGATAATTCAAACTATACAGTCTAGATAGTTATTCAAACCACCTATTTTAATGATCATATCTATTACTACAGGAAGACTTGGATAAAATGTTCTTATCAAAAGTTGTGAACCCTAGGTAAATTCAAATATATGGATGATTGTGTTTGATTTAAGATCTTAGTTTTATTAACCATCACTAAGACTATAAGTAGGTCCATATTACATGCAAAAGACCACAAGTTATCTTCTTTACAAACATGTCTTAGCACACTCATTTCATGGGAACCCAAGATTCTTAGTAAAATTTAAGAGGTATATGGAATAAATATTCATGGAAAAAAATTTCTGGTTTGGAGGTTTGTACTTTATGGACCATTGTTAAGAAGATGGACCTCAAAACCCTCCCTAAAGCTACTACAAACTAGTTTTGAGAAAAGTGAAGTTTATTGCATCCAAAAACCCATGAATCACCTGATAACCATTGAAAATATGAATTAAACTAAAAAAGGGTCCTAACAATGGTACCTTGTTGTATGAAATTATATATACCTATCAAAAGAAAAGTATTTGGATAGGGAAAAGTACATAAAGAGAGGTACAATGTAGTTTAAATAAGTTACAATCATTGGAGAGTGACTATTGAAACTTTTTATACCTACTTAAGTTATTATATTATCAAAACCATTTTTTTAATTACCCTTGTGAGTTCATTCAATACAACCAGTCTGCAGGAGAGAAGGACAAGGTGACCTAGTCACCTAATTTGAGAAGTTTGTAGGTGTTTATTTCTCAAGAGGATATATGTTATGATATGGGATGTTGATTCAATTATAAATATCATTTTTAATATGATTATAAAGTTTCATGTAAGTTTTCATGGTCATCAAAACATAGGCAATTAGGCTACTAGGCTTAATTGGCTTAGTAGACCTACTTGGTCAATCAAATGAAGTTGAGGATGGCATAAAAGACTATTGAGAGGATTGAATTAAGTGATAATCAAGGAATAATTAAACCTCATGACACATAACTAAACTTCAACTAGAAACCATATACATAGTTGGTATTCAATTTGTAAATTCCATGCGCAACTGGTCTTCAACTACCAATCACATGCATAACTCATATTGAGTTTCAATCCATGAGTTAACTAGTCCTTAAGTGAAAATATATGGGATATATTTAACATGTAAAAGCATATCATGCTTAAAGATATGGTGTATTTATTCAAATACATCCTTAACTACCTCATTCCAATGTCAAATAGCTCATGCAAGAGCATCAATCAAGGAGAGTTTAATGGAGGACTATTGGTAACTATTTGCAACTAAAGTGATATGAAGTTAATGAGAGATAGATGATATTGTATTCTCCTCTAAACCACATTATCTTCTCTTCTTCTCACTTTCTATAGATTCAAGATTTTAATCCTTATTTTAGGATCCCTCTTTTGGTCATGATGAAACTCTACCAAGATTGAGCTTTGTAACCTCTTAAGTGAATAAATGAACTATTTTTAGATTCTTTAATACATGTTTAGTGTGTTTATATTAGTTTGATTTGCACATGTGATAGTGTTTTCTCCCTTGGTAGGTCCTAATCTCACCTAGTTACTAGTATATCATCTTATGTAGGTCATATATAGTTTTTGATGTTGAGTGAATGAGATAATATTAGAGGTATTCATTGGTCAATGCCTTGATTTAGGCCTTCCATCATTGCTCTCATGTTTTGATCACTTGATGGAACCTTTATGTGAAACTCTTTTTTCATAAGATTCCCTTAGAGTTATAATATTTAATGATTTAAATTGTTTATTATTATTAATTGGAGTTCAAATTGAGTGGTTGAACCAACAATATATTTGTATCACCATCAGTAGAATAAGATTTACCTTTTAGTTATCTTTCTAGCTTTTTTCACCCTAAAAGTAAATATATTTTAGGAAAATGATTCAAAGTAGATATATCAGAGGAGCTATCTTCATAATCTAGAGGTTTGGTCTAAGTATAGACATCCCATAGCCTATAGACCAATCCAATGTTAGTCCAAGTTTGAAGGAGATCTAAGCAATCTACTTTATCAGGGTGCAACTTGGGTTGCTAATAGTTATAACACACCTGGTGGGACATAGATCCAACCATTAGAGAATTCATTTGAAAAATATTTTTCTTCATAAGCAATTTCAAACTCATATGGTCATCATCTTAAGCAATAACTCTTGTTCATAGTTCATTATTTTTCATGTGTCTTATGTGAGTTATGGCTACATATGGGGTAGATTATTATCATTCATCTCCTTATCAATAGCCCTATGATCCATACAAATTCCATTATGACCCCTATCCATCTCATTATAACCCCTATTAGTCCTTAATTCACCCTGATCAACAATATGAGATCCCTTATTAGGCCTATGATCCATTTCAATACCAAGGATACCACTATAGCCATCCTTGTGAACCTCTTTCACTTCCTTGGTAGTCTACTTATCAATCTAATTAATCATGCAATCTCATGACATTCTTGATAAGATCAACCAAGTTCCAAGATAATCCATTTCAAGATTTAAATAGACCTTGTTTGGACATCAAAAACATATGGTGAGTATTGACACATAAAAGAGTAATGGATACGAGATTTGTAGGCATGATATTGAGAGCATGAGATCTTCATTGCAGTAAGCTAAGGAAGAGTGGACATATTTCATAAGATAAGGGCATTCAAACTTTAGTGGTGATATGCTTAACATAGGTGGTCTAATTGAAAGAATTGAAGAGAAGTTTGTAGTCCATGAGAGACACTAGGTTCACCATAACTAGTAGCATGTTAACTCCTTCATTTCACATCAGTCCTCCATTGGACTACCTTTTCCCTCTCAAGAATATCAAAACAAACATGTACCATATCCCTCAAAATTCATCTCAAAACTTTCCAAATTTTTATTCTTGGAATTATATCCAAGAGAGACCTTAAAAGGTGTAATAAATGTGTTTTTAGGAGGCTAAGTTACATGTTTCACATCAGATCATATAAGGGCCTTCATCTTCTGATCAATAGGGAAAGATCACCAATGAGATGGTGATTGAATTTAAGGCCCACCTTGCTAAACAAGTTGATATTGTAAACTAACATTTAAATCAGTGAATAACAACTATAAAATCAACATAATCTTAGCATGAGGTTCATTCATTTATACCCATGGCTATAACAAGTGCAAAAGAAGAAGCACTTAAACCCAAGTTTATGACTTGAAAATGAGTTCAGTATTCAAGGGAGATACAAGAGCAGTCAGTTATAAGCCTAGGTGTTGTTATAAAATGAAAGCATGAGATCATTCATACTCCAATCTTTCCTCATTAAAAGACCAAGTCTTCCCCCTCATAGAAGTCTATTCAATAAAATATGTAATAGAGAGAGGAAGTGATGGATGTGAAAATTGAGTAGCCCCATGAGCAGAATCAAGTTTCCATGACAACACCTTTGGATTTGTCTCATCTTTTTGAGCATTTTCAAGGATAAATAATTCTAATTATTGAAAATGAGCCTCTCTTTTGTGAGGTAAATGAAGAAGATTAAGCTAAAGTGATATAAGATGATAGTGACTTGAGTGAGAAAGAGGATAAGATCATTATTGGGACACCCCTTGCCAAAGACAGATGGGAATCAATCCATCTTAATACAAAATAAGATGAACTCTAAAAAGGTTATTGAGATACAATATGAGATGAAATTATAATATGAGATACAAGAGAAGTGGGTGTCAATTGAGCAAGAAGAAGATGGTTTCTATAAACTCCTTGGTCACATGATAATTTCCATTCATCATGATAACTCACAAGAACATGCATTAATGGTAGAGGACAAGTAAACCATATCCAATTAAGATGAGGAACAAATTGACTTAGATAGTATGATAGATCATCAATTTGATGTTGAAGATGAAACAACTTCAAATGACCAATTAGAGCTTACAAAGGATGATTTGTAGCCTCATGATCATGATCAATAAAGTGATATTCTAAAATATGATATGCCTGGTCGAACCAATCAATGGACTTATTTGATATCATCAATTTAGGTTACTCTTTAAATGTGATTCATTTTATGTTGGGAGAAGTAGTTACATCAAGAAATAAGGAAATACTTCTCCAAACATATCATTAAAATCAGTTATATTATCAAAAGATCACTCATTTGTGATTTTCAAGCAAAGTTATAAACTCTTCACTCTATATTAAGATATTTCTCTACTATTGGAAAGTTAAAATTAACTCAAATGGGCTTGAGAAGTCATGAAATCATATGCATCTGTCTTGGAAGCTAGCCTTGGAGTCATAACATAAGAGACACTTTAAGTTGTCCAACATGATCATCAACAAATTATGATTTAGGAATAATTGATATTATTGATGCAAAAAAGATGGATATGGGAGGAGTACGATTGGGTGTTGGACTCACATGTACCATCCATGCACTTGAAAGTAGAACTAGAAGGCCTATCTCCTTCCTTAAGAGGAAATGAACATGCTAATGCTCCTAGCTATAAGAAGGAGCTATCAAGATGTAGAAATCATACTTCAAGGTTCCATGGTGGTAAATCAAGTTTTCCATTTGACCCTGGAGGAAAGTGTTTGACTTTAGGTTAGTTGTTTTAGTTTGTTATCTTATTTCAATAAGTGGTTAGCATAAGTAGTAATCTGCTTCCTTATTATTGTGTTTGTCTTAATTTTTTTTCCCTTAGGTTAGGTGTGTTTACTTATTTATTTAAGTGTTTTTTTCTGTTATTTCTATTAAGTCTTGTTGTTTTTTAAGTCATAAGAGGTGTCACAAAGTACATAATATATTTGGTATTCCAAAGTAGTCATCAAAATCATCTTGTTATGTCTCAGACTATCATTGTCATATGAAAATTTAGAAGGTTCTTTTGACTAGAAATTTGGTCAACCCCTATGAGTCACAATTTTTTTTGGAAATTTGATCTACAAAGGCCAAATTCCAACTCCTATAAATTGAAACTTCTCATGGCACTGATATAATCCTCTATATGGTGGTCTACTATATGTATATTGACTAGAAGTGAAATTTTTGGTCTTTAAATGATTAAAATGGAAAATTACACCTAAAAAGGCCACTAAATTATCCATAGTGATTTTAAAAACCTTCATATTCATTTAATTTCTTAATTTAAAAGTCTTATGCTTTGAAACTATCTCTTCATGCAACTTTAAAGCATTGTTTTGGCCTCCACAAGCTCCCACATATGGAATATGCCACCATTTTGTTTAAAAGACTCAATAATTATTTAAAAAATAATCTTTATCTTCCTAAAGTTTCCATAAATTAGTGGTTCAAAGCTTTAAGTATGAATAAAATGTAAGGAAAATGCCATTTTCATGTGTTTTCATGTAAAAGTATGAATTTATACAAAATTTTTCATACATCAAATATCATGAGATTGAATATATAGTCATTATAGGTTTTCAAAAAGAGATTAAAGCTATAAGTATTCCATATAGTTCCAAAACCATTTCTCTTCTTCCACCTAGCTACTTTGCAATCAAAAAAGACCTTCAAGTTTGTAGATGGTATGGCCATGAGAGAGAAAATCAAGATCTATAATTTTGGGTAGAGGAAAAGGTCTGATAGAGATTCCATATTTGGTAATTTATTCTTATTTTGTATCTCTATTATTTCTAAATAATCATTTTCAAGTTAATGCACTCATTATGCCTTCTTCATTCAAGCAAGCAATCAATTTTCTAAGATTTCTCCTCATCTAAGCATCATGATAAAAAAATAAAAGTTTTTGGAACTTGTCAAGAGTATGAAACATCTTTACATGACATTATTTATATTATTTATAAATGTGTGAGGTCATAAGGATCTCAAGAAGATAAATGAATGCCAAAATTATAGTCTGTAGGTAGTTTGGAGAGATTATATGGTTCAATGGTTGATCTATGGTTATCATGACTCATCATGACATGATTTTTAGGTATCTTTCATATTCATGTGTTATTTTTAAAAATTTATCAAAGTTTATTCAAGGTTCCATAGAAAATAATCCATCAATTTTATCTCAACATCCTCTCAATCATAATTTAGCAGTTGTTAAGGAAACTTAGCATTTGTTAAGGTTTTTGATGATTCTTAGGGTTTCCATTTTTAATAGTGTGTGCTTATTCAAAGATATCTAAAGTGGTATGTATAATTAGTCTATATGCCTATGATCCTTTCATGGTCTTCAATATTACTCGGAGGTTGGATTCAGGCTTCTTTTCTTTCAATCATGTTTCAACCTTTTCTACAGTCTATACACTACCATAAATCACTATTGTATGCTCATCACTCCATCTCCATTCTAATTTCCATATCAATCACCATCATATCACTTATCTTTCACTTTCACCTCATATATACATTGTAAAATAAGATTTAATAATATTTGATAAATATCATGGTTATGGAAGTAGGTATGCAAACCTTAAAACCCTACTAAATAGAGATGAATGATCACCTACAACCAAAATAGACACAATCAAAAAAATTCATGGAAAGTTGTGACTAGAAGATGTCTCATTAATTTTTTTTCTTAACCATATCATCAAGTTTCAATGAGTGTATGAGATTTTCATGAATATGTGTTTTATTTTCTCAAGATCACTTTATGCCATAGTCTGTACAAGTAATATAGGAATCTCCACCTACAACCATGCTAAGAAAAGGTGAGATCAAAGATGGAAACTAGGTGAAATATGGATATTAGGAGGGAGAGTTGATATAAATAATAAATTAAAGTAAATAAAGAACATTAGGGTGACATTGGAGGTCTATTGGTGTCAAGTTAAAGACCTAAAACTATACCCAGTCCGTATAAAGATCAAATTCTATACACAATCAACCCTATTTGAAGATCATCCATTTTTCAAGATAAAGTGTTGATAGAGATATGAAAGATGTTTTAAACATATATATACACTTAAAATAGGTTCATGAACCATTGACGGATATACTAGGCCATTTTGGCATGACAAGACAGTCCTAAGAGTTGAATTGATGATTTGAAGACACCTATAAGTGACTTATAAAACAAGTTGGTCTTAGTGGAAAAGAAAAAATAGAGAGATCATTTGATAAAGGATTATTGAACCCAATTAGGACTCTATCTATGGTAAAGAGGGTCAAAATAGGTTAGTAATGTGATAAGGACTAAGTTCATAGGTGCAGTCAAGACCTTCTCAAAGCATATACAGGCCTATTTAAAGATCAAACTCAGTTTCAAACCTAATAGAGAATGACTTGAATGCTTGCAGAGACCTTGAAGCCCATTTAAATTTTAAATATATTATAATTTATAATTAAATTAGATAATATTAATGATGATTCCAAAGGTAAATCATTAAATGTATAGTCCTTATCCTTAAACAACACTTATAGGCACACCTAATGGACTATACTCAGTCCTATATCTAAGCAAGAAGGCAGAGTAAGGATTGAAATAATATTGAGATATGTGACACCTAAATTAGTTGTATGGGGTTTTGAATAATTTCATTATAGATGAGGTAAAATTATAAATTATGAGGTTTTCACTCAATATAACCCTGTAGTTAGGCCTTCACCTACAATAATGCTGGTAGAGGCAGTCACATTGAGGGAAATAAAGAGATATGGTGTAGTGATAAGATGAATAGGTTTAAGAAGTTACTAGTGGAGTATATTTATAGTTTAAAGAAGGATTTTATATAATAAAAAAATCCTTATCATTATTATAATTCCCAAAACCTCAAACATACACAACCAACATGCATCTACATAGTCATATACACACAATCAATGCCCAAGAACTAGTCTAGGATAAATTTATGACTTTAGAGCATCAAAAAATGGAGTTAGGTTATTATTTTTGTTAAAAATGGTAATAATGAATATATAAATCTTATTATTCAATCCTAAAGGTCATGTCAATAGTTAAAATGGTCACTATTTTATTACAGAGCTCATACAACTAGCAAGCAGTCATGAAGGAGACTAGATGCACATTTGAAAAGTTTGAGGGGAAAATATGATGTAAATTCATGAGGGGTTTTTAAATAAATTATATGTGATTTAAGTGTATTCACATGATCTTTGTGATTGATAACAATCAATTTTTAATTCAAAAGTCTTGAGGGTCAGTAAAGAAAAGAATGCTAAGATAGGCCTATGTACTATTTTAATGGCATCCATGTGTTTTGAATTATATTTGAAGACATCAAGCACCTGATTGAAAGGTAATAAAGGTTATAATGGTATTTTAAAAGCCATTGATGATAATATAGCTTAGGTTGATCAAGGAAAATCATAAATTCTATCTATCAGGGTTTCATAGATATGACTGCCATGAAACCCTAGGCTAGAGGAATCAACAAATTCAAAGAATAAGGTGAATTTGAGGATTTGAAAAAAAGAGTATTATAACTATGGTAACATATGGAAAAAGTTTAAAAATCCTTAATCTCTTCCATTGGAGGATAAAATACTTTCATACCTATGTCTTACACAAACACATAGTCTAAATAGTTATTCCTATAGGCACAATCATAAGGCATGGAGACAAAGTAGAGTTTGTGAAACCAAAGGAATTATTAGAGGATAAAAAAATGATAAGAAATGTATCATGATGGGTTTTCATCCCAAACTCATCCTATTTTTGCCTCATGCCTCAACACTCATATTAGGCCAATTAGTCTTAGAAACTAATTTTAGGCCTAGAAGGATACCACCATGAAGACACTTGTAGACCCTTATATGGAAAATGAGACCTTGAGGAGGTGTAAGAGATTTTTTCATATATTATAAAGGTTATTTAAAGTAGAGATATAAAAGGAAGGTCAATTTGGTCTTTAAAGAGCTAATTCAAATTATGAAATCTAGATAGTCATTCGAACCACTTGTTTCAATGCTCATATATTTTACCATAGGAGGACTTGAACCAAATTATATTATAAAGAGTTGGTAACCATTAATAAATTGAAATATATGGAGGATTGATTTTTATTTAGGATCTTAGGTTTATGAAACATCACTAAGACTATATGTAGGTCCATATTACATGTAGAAGACCACAAGTCAACTTCTTTGCATATATATCTTGGTACACTCATTGCATGGGAACCCAATATTATTAATAAATTTTAAGGAACCTATGGAATAAATAAAAATTACAATAATTTATGGTTTGGAGGTCTATACTTTATGAACTATCATTAAGAAGATGGAGCTCCAAAACCCTCCCTAAACTCTACTATAGACTAGTTTTGAGAAAAGTTAATTTTTTGCATCTAAACACCCATGAATCACTTGATAACCACTAAAACATGAATTATAGTGATAAAGGGTCCTGGCCATGGTACCATGTTTTACAAAACTATATGTACCTATCAAATAATAGGACTTTGAGAGAAAAATTGTAAAAAGAATTTTAAAGAAGTTCGAATCACTAGATAGTGAAGATTAAAAATTTTTATACCTCCTAGAGTAATCAGATGATAAAAACCATGTTTTTAAGTATCCCTGTGAGTTTATTAAAAATAGTCAATCTACAAGAGTGAAGGACAAGGTGACCTAGTCACCTAATTTGACAAGTTTACAAGTGTTTATTGCCCAAGAGGACCTATTTTATGACATGAAATGTTGATTCAATTATAAATATCACTTGTTCACAAGTTTATAAAGTTTCATACAAGTTTTCATGGTCATCAAAAATACAAGTGGTTAGGCTACTATGCCTAATTAGCCTAGTAGACCTACTTGGTCAATCAAATGAAGTTGAGGATGGTGTAGAAGACTATTGAGAGGTTTAACTTAATTTATAATCAAGGAATATTTGATCCTCATTCCACATAGCTAACCTTAAACTTATAACCACATACATATTTGGTCTTCAGGTGGAAAATTCCATGCACAATTAGTCTTTAACTACCAATCACATTCATAACTCATATTGAGTATCAATCTATGAGTTAAATAGTCCTTAAGTGGGAAGTTACAATAGATATTTGACATGTAAAAGTATAAAATTCTTCAATATAAGATAGATTTAGTCAACTACATCCTTAACTACCTCTTTCTGATGCCAAACAACTCATGCAAGAGCATCAATCAAGGATATTTTTATGGAGGACTATTGGTAACTATTTGAAACTAAAGTGATGTGAAGTTAATGAGAGATAGATGATATTGTCTTATCCTCTAGTTTTCATTCTCTTCTCTTCTTCTCACTTTCTATATATCTAGGCTATTAGCCTTGTTTCAAGATCCCTCTCTTGGGCATGATGAAACTTTATTAAGATTGAGCTTTGTAACCTCTTAAGTGAATAAAATGACTATTTTTAGATTACTTGATATAAGTTTAGTGTGTTTATATTAGTTTTATTTTCACATGTGGTGGTGTTTTCTCCCTTGGTAGGTCCTAATATCACCTAGTTACTAGTATATCATCTTATGTAGGTCATATATAGTGTTTGATGTTAAGTGACTAAGATAATAATAGAGATATTGGCTAGTTAGTGCTTTGACTAAGGGATTTCATCATTACCATCATTATTTAATCACTTGATGGAACCTTTATGTTAATTTTTTTTTACATAAGAGTCCCTTGGAATTATAAGATTTAGTGATTTACATTACTTATTAGTGTTAGTTGGAGTTCAAGTTGAGTGGATGAACCAATAATATAGGTGTATCACCATCACTAGAATAGGATGTCCATTTTAGTTATCTTTATAACTTTTTCACCCTAAAATCAAATATATTTTAGGAAAATTATTCAAAGTAGATATATCAAAGGAGATAGCCTCATAATCTAGAGGTTTGGTCTAAGTACAAGTATCCCATAGCCTATAGACAATTCCAATGTTAGTTCAAGTTTGAAGGAGATTTAGAAATCTACTTTAGTAGGGTGCAACTTGGGTTTCTAACAATATTCACTATGGATTTTACCCTTGCTCATAACCATAAAAAATGGAATTTCACATTATAAATACATTAAATAACCAGTCAATAGTCATTCACCACGTATTGGTTTACCATAGTTTAAACATAATATAAACACAATTATATTTGTAAATAAAATAACTGTATATCAATTCACTATATATATATATATATATATATGTGCATATTAATAGGTCATGGAAAAATTTCCATGTTCCATAATAAATATGGATATACCTATGTATATCTATACACTTTAGAGGTTATTCCTAAACTTAATAAACCTAATCAAAATAATCATAAAGTTATTTTGATCATAATGGAAATTTATTTCAGTTGAAGAAACTTAAAACAAACACTAAACATAGATATGGTTTTAAGGTTTTATTCTCCCTAATAATTTTCATCTCAGTTCAAACTTTCATACCCAATTTTACCCTATTTCAGGTTAATAATCTTGACCAAATTTATTCATAAAAACAAGCCAAAATATTTTTATATTGAATAAAATGATTCAATATATATTTAATAAACTAAGCATAACCAAAATAGGGTTTATATGTACAAAAAGTTAACAATTCAATCTTCCCTCAAATTTACCTAGGGTTTCTTATATAGGGTTTTCCATCCTCTAAGTGTCATTTATAAACATTTATACAGCTCATCCAAATTTTCTCATGTATATTTAACCCTTCTTAAATACATATGATTTATACATTATAAATTTGTAATTTATAAATGCAAATAACTCAATATATTATAACTGAAAAGAACTCAAAGTATTATATTAGTAAAAAAATTAGAATATTTTCAAAGAACTCAAAATATTTTCAAATAACTTAGAGTATTATTTTGGAAATGAAGCCATTTGAGTAGGGTTTATAGAGTCATATATTTGTCTCTATGGATGGGCCAACCCCATCCCTAGTGACAAGCATATAACCCTCATTTATATACAATTCAAAATAAAAAATAATAAAAACCCTATTCAAATAAGAATTTACCAAGTTCATTGATTTAATTCATACATTACAACTATAAATTTAACTAACAATCCCTACCTGTTAAAAGAGATCATAGCTTTATCAACTGGTAATGCTTTTCCAAAAATTCTTTGAACCCCTTTGATTTCTTCATCCTTATATTCCTGTATCTATTGTGTGTATATGAAGGCATAGTTTCCCCCATCTTATTCTCCTACATGTTATTTTCTTGATAACAAACCCCCAAAATATCTCTGCCAAACTGAATGTGAGATCAGTGACATATCCATGCATGTAAATCCAACTAACAAAATTTTGGTGATGACTTTTTTTTTACCATCAAATCCAAAATAAAGTGTCTATTTTTCAAAGTAGCTCAAAGATCTCAAATCAATGCCATACAAAACCCTAATTTCATGAACTTTCCTCATAATAATAATCCTTTAACATTATAAATCCAAATAATATTGACTTAACACAATAATCATTTAAACATTATAACTATTAACATTGAATTAGAATGAAATTAGTATCTAATTCAAATTTAAACACACCTTAATAACTTAGTCAAATTAATAATCATTTAACACACAAAATAACGTATTATATAAAAAAGACACCACTTCACTGAAATATTAATTTGATGCTTGAACATATATATATATATAAACATTTTCACACATCCAAAAGACAATTGACTCATAGTTTTCACCATAATAAGGACATTCAAGGATTCAAAATTACACATTATGATAACATCATCAGATGATGTAAGCTAACTAAGATAACATATAAGAGTTTAAACCATACACTTGGAAAAACAAAACCAAATTAGAGTATTACCAACATTAGAATCAACCATTTTTAAATGCAACAAACATAATAAAAATCAAAAGCATACCATAAGCCACTTAAATCAAACAATGAATATAAAGTAGATTCTATTGTTTGTGGTGTGTGCAGGGTTCCTTATTTTTACTCTATAATCTCCCAACTTCCTCCATCAATTCTACTCTCTCTGATGATGTTCTCCCTCATCATAGTTTGAGGGATGGAATCTATCCTACATCCACCTTGAAATATTAAAGTTAGTTATACTGAATCAAGATAAAATCCAAAATATATTGATGTAATGAAGTAAGTAATCATGATCATCATGTACATAACATGCAAGTATAACTAACTCAACAAGTTAACACTCATGTTAATAAGTAAATTATAACTATCCATACATCATTATATAAAATATACATTAACAAAACAATAATTATCCAATCAACATAAAATCCATAAATCAATAGGTTATCAAGTCTAGAGAAGAATCAAGATGTAACAAAAAATAATTAGAAGAAGAGGAATATTCTAAAAAACCTACATATTCCATCAAAAATCAATGCATGCTAGGATGAAATGTATCGATATATTATATCATCATTATGAAATCTACATAATGTTTCAAATGGGAAAAATATTTAAGGGGAAGAGTTATTTCAATAGATAAAGTAATAGAAACCAAGTGTGTAGAATAATTTTGAGGAAAACTAGATGGAATGTGCAGAGATGTAAAATCTAGAAGATAGAAAACATGCAATCAACTCAAAGGAAGCAGCCACATGAAAGTAATACATATAGTTGAAAATAAGTTATGTAAATAAAGAAACATATAGTAAAAAATTTATGTACCAATGATGTAAAAATATATGATAATATAGATAACTGATGATCTCATCAATAATGTGAATCCCAAACTATAAGAGCTATATGCTTATCTCAAAGTATCATAAAAAGAGTCACAATATGTTTGATAACTAAATTTATCATTCAAGAGAGAGCTATGTAGAGAGTGGGATTTAGGAACCATCATAACCTATTAAGATTCAACATGTATAATAATATTTAATGATGGAACATGTGCATATATATGATGCATATCAAGATATTTTAAATTAGTCTTGATATGTACATAATTACGTGCCATAGGTATTATTAAAGATGAAACTATAAGAATCATAGCTATAAGATCTCTTACATGAGATGGTGGTATCGTAGACATAAATGTAGTAAGAACCATAACTAATGGTGGTGAAATATTAGGAGGTAACACATAATGTTTAATGATTCATTCCTTATGAAATTCAATAGATGATTAGACATGTGATCTATGAGGTTTGATAAGTAGTTCATAAGTTCTTCCTTGAAATGTAACTAAATTATTATGTAAAAACTTGAGACAAAGGTGTAGTGTATAAAGTATTGATCTAATTTGATTAAACTATCACTATCTAAGTGATATATTATATGATCATGTATATAATACTATAAGATAAAAAATAGAAGGTTCATATGATTGACTACAATTGGTAGTGTAATACCACTATAGATACTCAAATTTTTTCATGAATACTTGATATTGTTATTTTTGGTCTACATTTACCTTAATTATCTTTAGCATTTAAATTTATCGTATTTTCGACCTAAATCTATCCTAAGTACTTATATGGGCCCATCCATTAAATTTTTTTATTTCACACCTACAAAAATATTCTCAATTTAAAAAACCCCCTTTAAGCATATTTCAAAACACTTCAAAATTTTAAGATAAAAAATTATCCTTCTTTGTTATAATCAACCCACACTGACAATCCCAACCTTTACAGGTCGATCATACCACTTCCTTAGTATTGACTCTTTTTAAATTTAAAACCTCATTTATAGGTTGGTTCATATTTTTGGATAGATAGCATGGGGTTCATCCATTTTTGGATTTCTATAAATGTATATCTAAACAAATTATTATACCACTTATAAAATTTGGTAATTTCACTATTTTGGAAAACTTATACTATTGAAAACTAAACACATTTTTCTTATTATTTAATAAAATTATTCTATTCACTTGAATAATCCCTTAGCCAAGTCACAAGCCTATTTTATTTGAATCAAGAAAATCATTATCAAGTATTAAATCTACCTCTAGATGCACACATGTAGTAAAGGATCACTATTGCACTAAGCACTCTAGGTGGGATAACTATGTCAGGATTGATTTCCTCTTAAGAGTACTTTGGATATGTAAGTAGCATCTAATCATCATAGGGGTGATTGGGGTAAGCTCAGCCCATTACACTCCCCTTTTTTTATTTTGCATCTTTTTAGCTATCACAAGCCCTAGTGGGGTTTCAACCTTGAGTAGGTCATTTACAAGTCATCCATGTAAAACCAATGGTCCAAATTCCATATATAATCATATTTCAAGCAAGAATGGGTGAGTATACCATCAAGTTTCTCTTTTACCAGATAGGTAAAGATCAACCCATATAGGTCAAGAGGGAGAGTAAACCCTAATTTTTATAGATGATTTTGACCTAGAACATTAAAAATTATTTTTTTAGTTGCATGCACATAATCAAGTCTAATTTGAGCATTTTTAGATATCTTTTAATCGTACATAGTCAACCTAACTAGTATAAATTAGCAAGGAAGTTTTTAGGAGCATTTTCTTCTAAAAATGCTTTATTAAAGAGGAGTTAAGTAGAATTGAGAAGGAAATCAATACTTCTAGTTTTATCCCTTCCCAGTATTCAAAAGAAAAGGAGCTTCTTAGTATCTACCACAACCTAGAAGCTAAGGAAGAAACTTACTAGCACCAAAAATCTAGGAAGACTTGGCTCAATGAGGGAGACAAGAACACAAAGTACTTTCATACCTCAACATCTAGGAATCATCAATGTAACTTCATAAAAAAATCAAGGGAGAAGATGGTAACTAGTATAAGGATGAAAAAGACATCAACCTATAAATAATTAACTTCTATAAAAATATTCTACCCTATATCCCTTCTCAGGATGTTCAATTAGAATAACATGTTGTTAATCTCATTTAACGAACCATTTACCAAGAAGATAATGCCTCCATTCTCTCTACTCCCTCGAATAAATAAATCAAATCTATTATCTTCTCTTTGTAAGGGGATAAAACCCCTAGCCTTGATGGTTTCCCTCTGTTCTTTTTTTGGGTTTTTTGGGATATCATCTAAAATGAAGCTTACTTGGCTGTAACTAAATTTTTCAAATCTAAAACTATGATACAGAAGTTCAACAATACTTTTTTAGTTCTTATTACTAAGAATCAAGGGGCTAACCAATTATAAGATTTTAGGCCCATAAGTCTTTGCTCCAATTTATACAAAATTTGCTTGAAATGTTTATCCCTAAGAATTCAAATGTTGCTTAACAATTTGATTGCAAAACAATAAGGGGATTTTGTGTCTAGTAGACAAATTTTGGATGACATCATGATTTCCCATGAAACTATTCATTCAGTGGCTAATTCCTCCCATCAAGGTATGCTCCTCAAATTAAATATGAATAAAGCTTATGACAAAGTTTCTTGTTAGTTTCTAGATAGAATACTCCTTAATTTCAAGTTTAATTAGAATATCAAAAAATTGATAGCCTCCTTCATATCCACCCCCATGTATTCATTAATCATCAATGGAGTTCATAGGGGTTTTTTATCAATAGGAAAAGGTCTCAAACAAAGAGATCCTCTATCTCCCTATTTGTTTGTCATTATGGCTAAAATTTTGAGTATGATTATTGATACAACTAGATCTTTCAGGGTAATTAATGGAATCCTAGTGGTTCTAAACTCTAGACCATTCACCCATCAATTATTTAAAGATGACACTCTGATGATGGGAGAAGCTTCAATTTTCAAATCCAAATGATTCAAGAAAATCCTTGAAATCTATGAGATTATTTTTGGCCAAAGTGTTAACTTCTCAACAAGTTCTTCATTTTTCATCAACACTCTACCTTACCTAAAATAAAAGATATCTAGGATCATTGTCTATGTTATTAAGAACCTACCCTCTTCATATCTTGTCATTCCCCTTTTCGATGGAACTATGAAAACAAAATTTTGGAATCCCCTCATTGATAGGTTTCAGAGGAAGTTATCTATGTGGAAAGGGAATTTATTATCTTAGGCTAGTAAAATACAACTTATTAAGAGTTTTCTATAAAACATACCTATTTACTTCATTTATTTATTTTATATACTAGGTAAAGTGGAAGATCAGATCAAATAAATTCAAAAGAACTTCTTTAGGAGGGGATTGCAGGATAGATTTAGATTTCCTCTTATATCTTGGAACAAAGCATGTCTCCCTTATTCTAAAGGAATATTGGGGATTAAAAGGGTGAGACTTATGAATCAATCTCTCTTAGTAAAGTAAGGGTGGAAGGTAATTAAGGAAGATAATCATTGGACCAGGATTATTAAGGCTAAATACTTAAATTTGAGTGAGGGTTCCTACTTTTTGGTTGAAGATAGTCCTAGCAGTGATTCAAATTTTTGGAAAGCATTGAGAGATGGAAAGGATATTCTCAAAAAAGGGATAAAATGGAATATTTTTAGAGGTAATAAAGTGTATTTTTGGTAGGACCTTTATATCTAATCCCTGCTAGTTTCCTCGCCTCAAGCAGTGGAGTTATCCATTTATTTCAAATAGGCCATCAACTACAAGGTGTGTGACTACTAGCAAGAAATTAATGGTAGGAAAAGGTGGAAAGTACTACATAAATAAGGCATGAACCAACACTAATCTCTTTTATTATAAGAATTAAATACCATACTATATAACATTCATATTAGTATCTTCCTAAAAGAAGATGCTTTCATTTGGAAAGAGGATCCTAGTAGATTGTATACAGTCAAATACAGTTATATTTCCCTATGAGAATAGGTTGAAATTGAAGAGAACTAGAATGTTTTATGGATAAAAATATCATCCTAAAGATTAATGTATTATTTTAGTTGGTAACACAAAACAAGATCCTAACAGTGGATAATCTTATGAGAAGGGGAATTCTAATTCCCAATAGATGCATGCTCTATAAATAGGAGGCCAAATAAATAGAGCATATTTTCCTATTATGTTCCTTTTGCCTCCTCCATATTTTAGTATTTATTCATCCTTTCCAACTACTCTTTGATAACTCTCAACACTATCAAGGATCTGATCTATCAATAGAAGCCCCCTTGGGACTACCGAATGCTAAAATTTTGGTGGAATTTGGTCCTCCTCCATATCTTTTGGGGTATTTAGATCTCAATAAATTTTATAATATTTGATAACCTCAGGCCTAACCATTCCTCCACTTTCAAGAAAATCTTGGTTTTTGTTAGACAAAATTGGATTTCTTATGCTTCATCCTTTGATGGGCCTTCTTCTCCTCAACTATATTAGATTCTCCACCAATTTAATTTTGTAATCCATGCTAAACCTCAAAAGTAGTGTGTTGATAGATCTAAGGTCAAGTGGATTCTTCCTCCTCCCCATTGGTTTAAGTTGAATTTTGATGGGGTTGTTAAAATAAAATTGGGGCCAGTGGGTATGGGAGGTGTTATCCAAGATTCCTATAGGAATCTTAGGGAAACATATACATGACCTCTTAAGATCTAAATGAACCATTTTTTAAAAGCCAAAGCTACTTTATGGGATATTAAACTCATGGTTATGATCAACATGGAGTATTTATAGGTGGAGGGAGATTTTATGAATATAATTAATTTCTTAAAAGGTTTAACTCAAGCTTCTTAGAATATAACTAGGATCATTGATAAGACTAGGACTACAGTGCTAGATAATAGGGTGTCTTATTTTAGTGGTCCTATCCAATCAAGAAATGAACTCTAGATCTTAGTTTGTGATAGTGTCCCAATCTTATTCCTCTAGTATCATACTTTGTCTTAACTATAACAGCCCAAAATAAGCTAAGTCATATTTGCTCTCACTCATTACTATTTTTAGAAAAGGTAAAAATACATCTTGTTTAAATAAATTAGTGGCTTCATTATTTCATATTATTTATTGACATTATCTAATCAGACCCATTTATTATTTAGGAATAAACATCTAATTTTCTAAAAATAATAAATCATTTGGTGAACTTAACTTACTTCGAATTTTGCATAAAAACCCTAGAAACCATAGGGTAAATTCCTAGCTAATTTTTCCCATAAATTTTTGAATTTTTTCTTGAATATTAAAATAAAAAATTCATCTCAACTTTTAAAATTTTTTAGTAAATTTTAAAATAAATTTATTTCAAACCCTAGTTTCATCAACTAGATCCTAGTGATTTTCTAATCATTTTTTGAATTTTTAATTGCATATTAAATTCAGAAAATCACTTCAAATTTCAAAAATTTATAGTAATTTTCAAAAAAATTAATTTTCTCAAATCCCTAGTTGTATCTTCTAGGTCCCGTTAAATCACTAATTTTCTCATAAATTTCTAAATTTTATCTTGCATACTTAGCTTAGAAATTCAATTTCAAATTTCAAAAATTCATAATATTTTGCAAACATATTTTTGAAAAATTCCCAATTGCATGTACTAGCTCTTTTTTTTCTTCTTGAGGTATCACCTTACATCCATAATCAAATTGTAAAAATGATGCTCATTTATTTACAAAATTTTCTTATATTTATTGAAAATAATAAAGAAACCATAATGAGCCCTATCATGTACATGAATGATGAAGTCTATCATATGCTAGTACAAAGTTTCATGCTTATTTTTCATTATATGGGATGATGTTAAGCTTGTTATTCTTAAAAATGTTAAGACATCTTTTGCATCACCTCCCTTGGAGTTTTTACCTTGTGTTAGGTCATGTGGCATGGTCCATTTTAACCTTCCTCAAGTCAATAATTGTCACCAAAGAGCCCAATTGACACCTTTTGTCCCTCCCCCACATTGAACCATCAATTATCTTTGCTCTCCTCTCATAATTACTACTCCTCCTATACAAATAGTAGATAATACAATTATATCTATTACTCGACATGCCACTATACCTCCTCCACCTAGCCAAGAGCCCCATCACCTTTTAATTCTTACCTGTCCCAGGCCCAACACACCTATATAAGTAGATTTACACAAGGCATATGACATTGTTGATCAAATGAAAAACACTCCAGTTAATATTTCCATGTTAGAACTACTTCAAAAAGCTAATGTATTCAAGGACATTCTTTATTAGGCACTCAATTAGACCTTTATGCTGATTAATTTAGAACCTTCTTATTTTTCATCATTAGTCAACACTTTAAAAACTATAGAAGATGTAATTTATTTTGATAGTGAGGACATGCCTTCTTAGACAATTATTGATAAAAAATTTCCACTATTCATACAAGTTCAAGTCAAAACTAACATAGTTAAAAGAGTTCTTGTTGATAATGGTTCCAAACTAAATATATGTAATATCACATTCTTACAGGCCATGGGTTTAGATTTAGCATCCATGCAAAAATAATATAAGAACATTTGAGGATTTGATGATATACCTTGATAGACATTGGGTACTATTAATTTAGATATCATGGTGGGACCAAAAACCCTCTCTACATAGTTCTAAGTCATGCCAGGTCTTCTCCACTATAATATTTTACTTGGATGACCTTGGATACATACTATGGGGGACATTCCTTCTACTCTACATAAATGTATTAAATTTATCCATGAGTGATATCTAAACTCATGTATAGCAAAAAACTAACCATTTAGATATTGTCAAACTATAGAGTCATCTTTGACTATTTTGCAAATGGGACACCTTATCTCATGATACATCTATCACTTCATTGCATTTATCTTGATCTGAAACATACATATGAGGTGGGAGATACTAGCACTTTCCCACTCCTCCAGTTACATTCATACCTTTAGCTCTAAATATTCTACCAGTCATAACATCTTCAGCCATTCTAGCTACTCCATTAATCAACATTCTGACACCTATTACACATCCACAATCACCAATAGCAGTACCAATAGTTCTAGTTGATTCCATAGTTACTCCACTAGTTACACATATTTTTGTAGTAGTACCATCTTATACTAATACAAATGATGAGACTCCTATATCATAGTTACCCCTCATGGTAAATTTTGAGTTACCATATATACATGATGTTGATACATATTCATAAGCTTCCTCAGATGATGATATAACACCCACACTCATAGATGAATATTTATGTGGATTGAGCTTTACACTAGCTGGCCTAGGAGAGTATTTAGATGACTCTAGATCTCTCATTCTACATCATACATCAATTTTAACATCTCATACTACACTTTAAATATTTAATCCACACTCATGACCATAGACAGATCACTTGGCACATACAGTTCACATGATTACCTCTAAGGATATAGAGCTAGTTATTTAGATTCAAGAAGGAAATACATAACATTATCCATATTTTATGTTATAGATATTACTTGATCATTGATTGATCACATTACCTATAGTATGACATAGATCTATTAATAGATTATCATAATAGGATGATCACCCATTTTGTACTTTTTACAAGATTACAGGACATGATACAAACCCATGCATAAATTTAAAATAGAGATTGGATAAACTACATGATCAAGGAATTATTCAAATTATAGCACCACTAGTAGCATCAAATCCACCACTTCCACTAAAGTCATCTCCTAGTAGGACTAAACACCCTAGAGAAAAGTCAACATCTCCACCACCAAAGTAACCTTCTATTCACCCTCAGCATAATGACACCATAGTCAACATTTGTAGCATATGATGATACTTATGATGATGATCTAAAAGCATTTGATGATGGTCATGACATTTTTGTCCTCAACGGACTCCATCCTTGGATCCTCCCCCTAAACTAGCCTAGTCTTTTTTATTATCATGTACAAACTACTTTCTTTTCATGCTTGTACATAGTCTCTTTTCAACATTGCTTGTACATACTCTCTTTTGGTTGCTTATACATAGTTCAAAATTTATAAAATACAAAAACAATATAACATTTAAAAAATACCAAAAACATTCAAATATATATATAAAAACACAAAAACATTTTGATTGTATGCATCATCCATACTTTACATTGATATACTATGCTAAGACTTACATTTTTTGTTTCATGCTAATATTTGTTGATTTATCTACATTACCATGCTTCACGATCTTCTTTGAGTGTGTGTAGTGAGATCTAGATCCTTGAATGCTTCACTCTACCCATTGAGGGGGCATCCTACTTCTACATTTAAGACACACATTGATATTCATACCCACTGGGGTCATCTTCTACATGAATAAACCATCCAGGTTATGTCATTCTTACACTACACACTCCAAGTTATCATGCTGATGTACATTACTTACTAGATTACACATATTACTATATCAACATTTCACTAGTATCTAGCACTTATGTATCTCTTTAGTATATACCTAGTCTTGTACTAAACAGGTCTTGCATACTTTCACTTTTGCTTTGATTAGCTAGATGTGATTCTATCTTTCCAATTATTAGTTATTTTCTCTTATTGCTTAGTGTAGCTTATTGAATTGCATTTCTAGTTCCTACTTGTCTCCTATGTGTGCATTAGGATATTTACCAATGTTTTTTTATTTTATTCATATGTGTGTACCTTTGAACATTTACCAATGTCCCTTGTTTGTACTCTTCTATGTGCCTACGGCCCTTGTGCCAATCTTGCTTATTATATGCTATGTGTATGTAATATTCAAACATGCCTTGTATGTTTACTTTCCAGTATGAGTGACATGTGCCCATGTCCCTTATTTTCTTGGCCCCTTGGACACCCTTGTATACTTCTTGATTCTTGCTTTGTATGCTTATTTCTTGGCTTTTTGTCCTTGTTTGAAAATTCCATGATCCATATCATGCATTTCCTTGATTTATTGGATGCCATGATGGACATCATGCTCCATCCCTCCTTGATAATAAATAAAAACTATCCCTTTTGATTCTAGTTTAGTACATTGCACATGATTTTATATTTTTATATCTATCTAGGTATGCCCCTATTTATCTAACAATCTCTCAATACAAATATTGTTGTATCTAAAGATATCTTGTCAATTATCATTGCTATCATGTATCTATGCAATATAACACACTTGAAGGGATATCTCTTCTGAGGGAAATCATTATAGGGTCTTCATTCCTAACCTTAAAAGAGGGGGAAATAAACAAGGGTTTTATCATAGAGCTCATAGCTCCTAGTGGTTGAAATAGTAGTTTTTAGAACTCTCAAAATAGAATATAGACATCAAACTAGGCAAAATAGACTAGGTAGATAGTAGAGAATCTAGAACAATCATTAGATTTGGCCCTAGAAAATAGTGCCAAAGTTAGACTACAGTGTTGGAAAAAAGGTGTCTTATTTTTGGCACTCTTATCCAAATAGTAAAAAAATTAGTTTTTCCAAAAACAAATAGAAAGATGAGTTCAATCATAGGTTTGTTAGTACAACATAGTTCAAATTCAACATGTTTTAGTACAATTTTTTCTCAAAGAATCTAGATATAGGGGACATCATACACAATATGATAGATCTCACTTCTAGTTTTAGATTAGGTAATTAATATAACTTTTAGATCAAAATCTATGTTCTAGATGCTAGTTATTAAGGGCAATGTGCACAATACATTGGTCCTCTCTTTCTGAGTTTAATTTATTTTTCTTAAGCATTCTTAGTAGTTGCATGACTTATTACATATAAAAGTGGTTGGCATCATTTTTTAATTTTGGATTTCATATAAGCTTAAACTTTTTAGTACTTGAGTTCCTAAGTTAGCTTCCACATAATCCTATTTTACTAGTTTTATAGTGGCTTTCATACAAACCTAGGCTCCATCTTTCAAAATGGCCAAGAGTGGCCTAGTTTCTGACATACATTTTACTATCCATGCCAACATTGTTAGATTATAGTAAATTTATGGGCTTTAGGATCCATCTCATATGAAATCTATTCCATACTAGTATCACTTCATAGCTTCACTCCAAGGGGCAATGATGGAGCCAAAGGACTAGCTAGCCTTTGTATTCTTGAGCCACCTATTCAAATGGATTGGACACATAGTCAAAACATTTATTGACACATGCATGATTCATTAGATTCACTTAGTAGGTAATGATGGAGCCAAAGGACTAGTTAGTCTTTGTATTCTTAAGCCACCTATTCAGAGGGATTAGACACATAGTCCAAACATCATTTGACACATGCATGATTCATTATCTTCACTTAGTAGGCAATGATAGAGACAAAGGACTAGATAGAATTTGTATTCTTGAGCCACCTATTTAGAGGGATTAAACACATAATCCAAACATCAATTGACACATGTATGATTCATTAGCTTCACTTAGTAGGCAATAATGGAGCCAAAGGGCCTACCTTTGTACTTTTGAGCCACTTATAGGGAATTGAGCACTCACCTCTATCATGATATTAATTTTGGTATAGCACACACCCAACATAATCCAACATCATAAGAAGTTTTGTATTGGTTCACGTACTCGATGAGGTGTATTTATTCCTTTTTCTTCCTCTCTCTCTTACCTAGCTTTTATATGTTCTTATTTTAGATATAACATATCTAGTAAGAATTGATATACTCTATGTTTTTCATTATAGATTCACACTTCACACCATTCTCTCTCTATGCACATCCAACATCACATAACTTCATGAGCTTCACTTGTATAGATAAGTTTAGGTATGCTTTCAATTTTTCCTTTATCATAGTATTTCATTTTACTGCATCACTACAATAAAGGGGGTTAAATATAGTCATATAAAATGCAAAATTTGAGTATGAATAATGACACCTAATCCATAGGTCCATTTTTCTTGCTCTCTTAACCATGTTAGGCATGTTTTCATAGTTTTCTAGTTATCTATAGCCTTCTAGACAAAACCCTTACTAACCCAAGCTGATCTTCGCATGATAAATCCATCCCCTAGGTCTCTTTCCCTTAGGACAATAGTGCCCAAACTTGGACTACAGTGCTAAAAATTAGGGTGTCTTATTTCTGGCACTATTATCCAAGTGAAATTTTGGTTCAAATGGTCATATTCTCCTATATCCTTATCCTAATTCATGTTAACCTAACATAAACTCATTTAAACCATGATCATTAAATCCCCTATAAAAGGCCATTGAAAGTCCATTTAGAAGGGTTGACACTCATTTACAAGAGAGAAGCAAGAATATAAGAAAGACTACTTAAGCACACTTCCCTGTTCTCTACATACAACCATCCAATAGTATTTCAAGCTTATTCAAACCTTTACACTAGTCTCTAGTCATTTCAAGTACACCTAGTTTCAAATTTTCTTGTATTTTCATCACATTATTACACCAAGCACTTGAATGGGAGAACTACATATAGCTTGATCCCTTTTTAGAGGATTAGTATATAGGTAGTGTGCCCACACATAGGTGTGAAGTGCATCTAGTGTATCCTTCACACATTAACCCATTTTTCCTATTTTCTAAAGTTTCATTTAATTACATAGAAGACACAAGCACATGAAGAATCAACTCTATAGGGAGTTCTATTGATAATGAGGATCTAAAATTTGGTACATAAGGTCACACAGATGCTGTAAATAAAACATAGAAAAATCATATCTCTATGATTAGATTGGATAATAGTGGAAAGACCAAGACCAAAAAATTATACAATAGGGTGTCCTATTTTTGATGGTCCTATCCAATCAAGAAATAAACTCTAGATCTTAGTTTGTGATAGTGTCCCAGTCCTATTCCTACAATATTAGACTCTATCTCAGCTGTAACATCCTGAATTAAGCTAAGTCATATTTTCTCTCACTCATTACTATTTTTAGAAAAGGAAAAAATAAAACTTGTTTTAATAAGTCAGTGGCTTAATTATTACATATTATTTATTGATTTTATCTACTTAAATCTATTTATTATTTAAGAATTAAACATATAATTTAAATTAAAATGGAATGATTAAATCATCTCCTTTGAGAATAAATATTTAAATCCTAAGCATATAATATACCAACATCTTCCATTATACATTAAGGTACAAACTCACATTAAGGTGGTCAAACAAGTATGAGTTGATAATGGACCATGATTAAATATTTGATATAAATGTTTTATAAAATTATTGGGTATATAATTTAATGATATCATTAATATTTATATTAATGTTAAAGGATTTGATAATATCTAATGGAAATTATTTTGACAAATTAAATTTCCATCACAATGGATCTGGAATAGTGGCTATAGTTTGCCAAGTTATGCTCAATGATCTCAAATATGAAATAATATTGGTAATATCATGGATTAATGAAATGTATCAATTAAAATATAATATTCATGCATGTTACATTTATTCAATATCATTATATAAATAAACATTTAAGTATTGTGTGATGTTATAACCTAAGGATCACTACATTCCTCATATGAAACTAAATGTACAAAAATTCAATTTAGTCAAACCAACAAATTTTATCTTCCACTCTAATGAAATAAGAAAAAAGATATAATAAATATTTATATGGGATTAAATATTTTCAAAACATTGGATATGCAAATAAAGGATTGAGAACATGTGCACAATTCATTATTAACTGAGTGAAGTAGTTTAATTGAATGGACAACAAGGACTTGGTTATTTTGAGGAATCAATAAAATAAAATAAATAATAATCTACATAACTCTCTATTTATACATATTTCCTTGAATTATATCATAATATATAACAATAGGCTCATAATATATTTATATTACAATTTTTATACCTAGAAATGATAGATGATACAACTTTTCTAGAAATGTTGGCAATGGACGAAGTATCTAATAATGAAGCTCAGCTAGAATATTAATGTGAATATGAGTATCTTCCTCCCTTATAACATAATAATATATTTCATAGTAATACTAATTCTCATTCATATTTTGGAGAGACTGAATAATTTGATCTACATGTCCAACTAGATAGTCTAGATAGTATCCATAGAACACCTTACATCATTGATACATGGGTATCCTGTGATGACCCAAAGTGGATCAATTTTTGGTCTTAATTTGGTTTAGTATATGTATTACAAGAGATAGAGTTATTAGGAATTCCATGTGTGGATTCTAGTTGGTCTATAGAGGCATAAACTTTGAATTAGTTTTCCCACCAAAGTGCCTTTTTGAAAATTTTAATGTTGTAAGCCAATTCTAAGGACTTTAATGTATGTTTTGAAGATCAAAAGGTATGATAAACATTTTTATAGGTTTTTAAAATTTAAGAGGTTCTTAAAATGATGATAAATGTAATGTCATGAATGTGGATAGGTCATATTGTGTGAAAAGTAAGTAAATTATATTGTAACCCACAAGACTCTACATGGGAAAGTTGGCAAGAGTTAGTTATGTTTCTTGGAGTAGTTTAGAGAGTTAGATATGTTTTTGTCATTAGTTATTCCATTAAAATATAAGGAATGGATAATGCAATAAAACAAGGTTTTTTATGAAGAAGAAAAGTTTTGTAATCTTTGTTGCATAAGGAATGAAATCAGACCCTGTTAAGGTCATTAAAAAATGTTATTGACTATAAGTGTTGATATTGTTAAGAGAATGAAGTTTAAATTGTTTATAATTGGATTTTAAGGTTAATACACATGTTTTTAAAGAGATATACTTGAGGAAATTTAAGAAAAGACTACTGGTTGTTGAATAAAGCTAATATAGGTCCATATTGGGGACTGATCAAGGTTGTTATTTGCATTTTGTTCATGTTAAATGAAAGACTATGATAATTGTGTTTTAATGTGTTTGAAGGATGGAAAATGGTTTAAATAAATTTAATGGGAATCATGTTATGTGTATATATTCATGTTAATGAACCTTTATTCATTATATGGTAAACCGAGACCCTGTAGAAGGATTTGGAGAATAGCTTCCTGGTTAATAATCCATGTCTTTGATTTTGATTGAGTTTGTTTGTATAGTATGTAAAGTAAATTTTTAGACCATAATAAATTATATTTAAATGTTATGAATTATTTTTATATGTTTAATATGTTCAAATAAAACAAGGAAACTCTTGAAGAGTAGGCTCCTTTAAGACTAACCCCTATTTTTACATAACAATCCATTTTTGGATGGATTTTTAATATACTTTAAAGAAAGATATCTATAAGTTAGTATTGAGGTGTTTAATAATGTAAAGTTAAGATTTTTTAATGTAAATGAATATTCTTGAATCTTATATTGCTTGGGTAAAGTGTGGAGTTGAATCTTGATATAACTCAGACTATATATTATCATTATGTAACACAATTTAGTGTAATTTGAAGTGGAAACCTTAAACAACACTTTTGAAGGTGATATCTAAGGTTTATATAATTAGAATGAGGTTAATAAAAACCTAAGAAAATAATTTTTAAGTCTTTAAACATAGTACAACACATATAATAGAGTTTTATTTGCTTTCAGCTGTAGTAGGACACTAAGAAACCCTAAACTAGGGTTTGAGCTCTAATTTGCTTTGTAACCATCCAAAAATTCCATAAAATTGTAGTCTAATGTATTTTTACATTATTAAATTTAATAACATAATTATAGATGGTGTATGGATGTATAAGTATATATTTTAATATCTAAGTGTGCTCTAGGCCTAGAAGAGGCCTAAAAGGGTAAATAGTAAGGTAAAAAGAGTTAGAAAAGTGGCTAAAGGGATTAGTTAAGGTCTATAACATTGAGGTTAGTGAGATATTAAAAAAGGGTATTTGTATCAACATTTGATATACTACTACTGAGTGCTTTCTATTCCAATGGAGGCTGCTGCCTTTGGCAGTGCCTTTGGGGACTCAAATTTGATAGAGGACGTTCCTTCCAATGGATGGAAGAAAGTGTTAACTGGGGAAAAGACGTGTTCTACTAAAAACATGTCGATCCTTCCTATCAAAAAATATTCCATAGAGGGTATGACCCTGACTATCCTAGATGATCTAGTTGAGGAAATCGTGGTGACCATGGATCTTGCACTGGTAGGTAAGTTTTTCTCCTTCCATCCTAATATTGAGATGGTTAGGAAATGGGTGATTTCTCAATAGAGAATCAAAGGTAGTGTTTCGATCATTGCTATGGCAAGAGGTTTGTTCCTATTTAAATTTATGAATAGGGAGGATATGATAGCTATTCTTGTTGGAGGACCCTAGATTTATGGTCCACATTTGCTTGCCTTGTGCCCTTGGAAACTGGGGTTTGACCCTAACTCAACCTCAATAATTCTGTTCCTATTTGGGTAAGATTGCCAAGGTTTCCATTAGAATTTTGGGATGAAAAAATATTTACAGCTATTGGTAACTCCTTTGGCCAGTATGTTACTATAGATCATACTACCCACACTCAATCTAGGTATGTTTATGCTTGGTTTGGTGTCAATGTGGAGAACAATCAAACCCTTCCCATGTCCATAGAGTTAAACTCTAAATATGGGATTTAGGCTCAGCTAATCATCTATGAAAATGCTACCACCTTCTATCAAATATGCAAGAAAAAGGGACATATAATGACCCAATGTAAGACAAAGCAAATGGGAAAGAAAGATGATCCTCATATTGAAGGTGAGGATCATTCTCACAAAACTATTAACCCTGGCAGTTAGGGAATGGGGGGAAATGTAGAATACTGAGAAGGTTATGGAAAAATATGGTCAGGATGTGGTCTCAGGTAATGAGGAAAAAGCTTTCCTAGATGAGAATAATGAGAAGGTTATGGATGAACATTGTTAGAATGTTATAGTAGATACAAATAACTATTTGGATTAACAAACCAATATGATTAAGGAGGGTGAAATACGTGCCCAACTGATAGATGGGGATGATGAATAAGGAAATTTTTTGAGAGATGATCAGTTTATGCTACCTCTAGAAATAGTAGATACTGAGGGAGAAATAGATTTATATTCAAACCAAGATACTTCTCATGCTCTAAAAGCAGGGGACCAATTAGCCAATTCTTCATTGACAAGTGAAATAGGGAAAAATGGTAGTGGTAATGAGTAGGAGGAATGGATTACCCCTAAGAAAAACAACTGTAGAGGGAAAAAAATTGTTGATGTTGGAACTGACTCCAAACAAGGGAGACCAACCCTAAGGGAAATAAGACAATGGGATATTGCCAGTGGTAAGTAGAAAACACTGGAGGCCCATTCCCTCAAATATTCTAAATGAGAATTTTATCCTGGAATATGAGGGGCTTTAACAACCCCTCCAAATAGTTTGAGGTTAAAAACTATATTTTAGATAATAAACTAGATATTTTATTACTCTAAGAGGTCAAGATGAATGAGGAGAGATTTAAGAAGATAACTAACTACATATGGCCTAAGGCTGCTTTCTGCATCAGTTTAGTTGTAAGGGCTTCAGATGGGATTGTTACTATGTGGAACAGTGCTAAATTTTAGGGTTCTCTTATTGCTTCTAACAAGCATTTTTTGGTTATTAACTTCTCTTTGCCTTCCTTAAACTATTCTTTGATCAATATCTATGGCCCAAATAATAGAGCTCTGAGGCAAAATTTGTGGACTAATTTGAGTAGCATCATGACCAATACCCCACGCACTAGATGGATGCTGGCTAGTGACTTTAACACTCCTTTATATCCTTTTTGAGAAATATGGTGGGATTCTTGATTACTCTGATAGATTGTTTGACTTTACAAAATTTATAAATGATTGGGGATTGCTGGATGTGGAACTACAAAATCAAAATTTCACCTAGTCTAACAAAAGAAGGGGAGACTAAATGATCCAAGCTAAATTAGACAAGTTTATTATTTATAGTAACTGGGATAATCATCATAATATGAATTTGTAGGCTTTTCCTAGAACTATGTCTTATCATTGCCCTATCTTCCTTAGTTGGAAAGATCAGAGCCAATGTGGTCCTTTCCCTTTCTAATTTGAAGCCATGTGGATTAAGCATAAAGACTTCAGACAACTGGTGGCTTAATAGTGACAAATTCATATCCATGGTACACCTATGTTTAGATTAGTTAAAAAAAATTTGCACATCAAATAGGAAGTACATGGGTGGAATAGATATAACTTTAGTCATGTTTTTTGTTAGAAGAAAAACATAGCTAGAAAACTTGCAGATATCCAGTAGCAGATTGCTTAAGGAGATGATTTAGAAGACACTTCTAAAGAAGAGCATGTTTTGATTTCTGACTGGAAGAATCTTATGGGTAGAGAAGATGTGTTTTGGAAATAGAAATATAGAATTTAGTGGCTTAAAGAGAGAGATAGGAACACGGTCTTTTTTCATCTTTCAACCATGAAACATAGGAAGGCTAACTCTATAGCAAAATTATGTTTGTAAAATGGCAATATTATAACTGAGGATAACAAGATTGGGGAACAACCTATGATATTATTCTAAAATTTGTTGACTAAAGAAACTAATGATGATGAGAATGTCACAACTATGAATCAATTCAATGACAAAATCCCCTATTTGATAATAGAGGAAGACAACCTAGAAATGTTAAGGCCTATATTTGAGGAGGTCTATGCTATTTTATTCTCTATGGGTCCCTTCAAAGCTCTAGGCCCTAATGGCTTCCCTCCTATTTTCTTCCAGGAATATTGGGATATAGTGGGAACTGATCTTACTGCTGTTTGAGATTTCTTCAAAACTGGCAAACTTTTAAAATAGATTAATAATACCTTTATTGTCCTAGTTCCTAAAATGTTGAAGCTCACACACCTTTCAAAATTTAGACCTATTAGCCTATGTAATACTATCTATAAGCTTTGTACTAAAGTTCTTGTTATGAGAATCCAACCTTTCTTAGACAAAATTATTTCCCCTGCTCAAAAAGGCTTTGTTTCGGGTCATCAAATTCTTGATGCTATGATCTCCACTCATGAAACTATTCATTCCATAGATAAGAGTAGAATCCTTGGTATGGCTCTTAAGTTAAATATTTCTAAAGCCTATGATAGGTTCTTAAGGACTTTTCTATTTCAAGTCATCAAGAAGTTTGGGTTTAATGATAAAATGTCTCGCCTCGTTTGGAATGCTATTTTTTTGCTAAATTTTTGGTCCTAGTTAATGGGGTCCCTAGAGGTTTTTTCTCTTCTTTGAGAGGAATCTACCAGGGGGATCCTCTTTCCCCTTACTTGTTCATCATAATGGCAGAGGCCCTTGTGAGATACATTCAAGCTAATATAGCCTCTAAACATCTAATGGGCATCAAACCTACTTCCTCCCTTCCCCTTGTGGCTGTGTAGTAGTTTGTTGATGATACCATTCTTTTTAGCATCTCTTCAGTGATTAAAGCTTAGAAATGGAAGAATATTTTAATTAACTATGCCATAGATTCTAGACAAAGCATAAATTTTTGAAAGAGTAATGTGTACTTCTTTAATACTTCTAATGACCTCTGGCAAAAAATCACTGACATCTTGGACTATACAGAAGCTGATCTTCTTGCTACCTATTTGGGCCTCCCCCTTATGGTCAAAGAGGTGTCTCTAGGTTTTTAGAATGGAATATTGGAAAGAACTCAGAGGAAATTGATTGGGTGGAAAGGGAAACTACTCAGTAGTGTAGGCAAATTATAGCTTCTTTGGGCCTCTCTACAAGGGATACCTACTTATTTCCTATCTCTCTTTAAAATACCTACGTATTTTGCTGACAAATTGGAATAGATTCAAAGAATTTTTTTATGGATGGGACTGAAAGATAAATAGAGGATGTCATTGGTCAGTTGGGAAAAAGTGTCTTCCTAAATCACATGGTGGCCTCAATATTAGATCCATCCAAAGAATGAACAAAGCCCTTCTCTCCAAAATCATCTGGAATTTGCTTCATAAATATAATGATTTGAGGGAAATCATGCATGCCAAATATCTACATACTACTGATGGTTCCAACTTTCTCCAATAAGTAGGGTTACCCTAGGGATTTGTGATATGGAATAAAATGCTAAAATTTAGAAGTCTTATTAAGTAAGGGATTAGATGGAAATTGGGAAATGGCATGTCTATTAAATTTTAAAATGACATTTGAATAAAAGATAAGGCTCTTATTACACAGGGGGATTATAGAGAAATTGCTGGCATTGCTACTCAATTTTTTGGAGATAAAATTTTGTGATTACATGGTTAATAATAATGGTAATAAGAGCTAGAAAAATTTATTAGATTGTTGTGCTCATTGGCCTGATCTCTCCCTTAGAGTTTAGGATGTTCAACAGTTGATTCAGAGGGTCAGAATCCCTCTCTTCCCATGAGAGGATGAACAGTATTGGTGGCTAGATAAGAATGGTTGGTTCTCTATCAAGTCTTCTTATCATTTGATGGTCCCTAAGGTTCATAGAAAGGAGATATAGAAAAAAGTTTGGAACCATAAACTTTTACCAAAAATCAACATGTTTTGGTGGGCTGCTACTCATAACAAAATTTTAACCCAAGACAAATTATAGAAGAGAGGGTTTACCTTGGTCAATAGATGCTATTTGTGCTACTTAAAGGAGGAAACTATTTCTCATCTTTTCATTCACTATGATTTTGCCTGGGAACTTTGGGACATAATCTTGAATAATTTTGGCATTCAGTGGGTCTATAATTTTGACATTAAGAAAGTCATTAACAAATGGTATCCTACCTTTTCTCATCCCTATCTCCTTGAGTTATGGAAACAAACTCTACCCTATTTGAGTAGGACTTTATGGAAAGAGCACAACCATAGAATTTTTAGGGATACTATTAGAGATGCCTCTCAAGTTTTTCATACTTTTGTTAAGACTCTATTGGAAAGTGTCACTAATGCCCATATTTGCACTGCAAATAAACCTCTAACTCATGAAGAGGAACAAATTGTAGCTAATTTGAAGATCCTAAATCATATTCCTGCTCATAATAATTCCAAAATATTATAGAGACTCAATACTAGATGGAATTCCCTGAAGCCTAACTGGTTGAAACTTAACTTCGATGGGGCCTCTAAGGCTGATGGTAAAGCTAGTGGGGGAGGGATTATAAGAGATGATAAATGGTGGATGATTTCTATCTATGCTAGTGGAATGGGCTGTTAGAGCAATAATTATGTTGAAGTAACTACTCTTCTATGGGGGATTAAATTGGCTATATCCCTTGGTATCAAGAATTTGAGTATCTAGGGGGACTCTAAAATGGTTATTGATGCAATTAACAATGTATCGATTGCTGGTATTAAGCTAAAAGATATTATTAGGGATATACAAATTCTCCTATAGAAGTTTATCAGGGTAGACATCTCACATATTTATCATGAGGGAAATGGTGTTGCCAATGCCTATGCTAATTTTGGCCAACAATATTCAAATTGGTGATGCTAGTGCCAAATTGATCACATCCCTTTAAATATTAGGGATATCATTCAAAAGGAAGTGATGTGTTAAGGATGAGTCAGATATATTGGAAAGACATCTCACTTTTTTAGTCCTTTTAGAGGATGCTGACATTTATCTTAGAGTACAAGTCCTTTTGTACTTTTTTGATCATCATTTCCAATTTATTATGCTTATTTGATAAGGCAAGTGGATTGCTTCATCATTATAGAGATCACCATGAAATTATGTTTAAGCATGGGATGAGTAAGTGTCATCTTTACATGATGTTCCTAATTATGTGCTATTTTATCACCATTATCAATATCTGTGATCAAGGGATTGAAGTTACTACAAATATGATGGTGAAAATTTTGAGTTTTTCTAGTCTATTCTGTAAGTCCTACATGGGTGGAAATAGAATACGAACGGAACCCATTTCTTGTTGCAAGTTCAAAGACAACCTAGTGGTCTAACACTATTGCAAAGAGGGTGGGATTAGCCCTTATCTGGAGAGGCTTAATGGGTATGATGAAAACCTTTCTAAATAATTTACTAGGTCATGGATAAACCAATGAGTCTCTATGGGGGGAATTAGCTTTGAGATTTTAGAGAATGTGATTGCTATGGATATTAGCATGTCTACTTAAGGGATTAAACTATAGTGGAAAACTAAAATTGTGGACCTTTCCAGTCAGAAGCTCTTTCTTAGAGAAGGCAAAGAACTAGTACCCTACTAGGGGGGATTTGATCGAGCCAAGCTGCCTGAGCCTTGGGATGGCTTGTGTTTTATCCTCATAAAGTATTTCACTCTAGAGGGGTGCTTCACCAAGTTTTACAACTATCATCTTCCCCTTCTAAACCATTTTAGGTGAAATGCTCACATTAGCTTTCCTTTTTATCTTCTTTCTTCCCTTGAGCATTTTGTCCTTAGGGTTAGAGCTAAATTGGCTAAGAAACCTACTAAGAATCATATCCCCCTTCATTAGGGCCTTATTTTCTATCTTTACAATTTCCATCATGTCCTCGAGCCTTCCAAGGCCATTCAAATTGATAGTGGGGAAATTTCTTCTAACCCTAATGCTACCGATGTTGTCGAAGAGCCTTGCCCTTCCCCTGTCTTTACTAAGACTAAATAAGTTTCCTTTTCTACTCTTGAGGAGATTCCCATAGATAATCTAGGCTCTATTATGAGTATGAAGTACAAGAAGAGGAAGACATATTTTGCTGAAGCGAGCACTATAGGGACCCCAAAAAATCCCTGTAGGACCCTTGAGGGTCAAGGTAGTAAGTCTCATTCATCTACTAAGGCTATTAAAGAGGGTTTCTCCTCAGGAGTTAGGCAGTCAAAGAAAATTGCTGGCAAACCTACTCCCAAGGCTAGGATTATCAACTGCTTTGAGAACACCTTAGATGAATCTACTAAGGATGATGAGGCCAAAGACATGGATGCTCAATAAATCTCTATAGATATTGAGGGTAAGTAGGAGACTAAAGAATTAGAGGCTATTACTAACTTTGCGAAAAATGCTGGTAAAGTGAGAAAGATGTTTGTGGAAGAAGCTAATGATGAAACTAAAATTGAGGCTAGGTGAGGATCTAAAATTTTAGTCCTGAGGGGTTGCATTCATAAACTAGAACAATTTTTTTTTACTGTGCTCTAGAATTCTATTTTCCTTAACATGTCTATGCTGCAAGACTTGGGTGTTGTTGTTACTGTTGACAATGAGGAGAACTCTGTGAACTTAGATGACCTTATTAAATCCATGTTTAAGCAAAGAGAGAACCCACCTCCTTATTTTTTGCTTTTATTTTGATACTCTACTTCTCTGTTATAACTATCTTAGTTTATAGTTGCAATTTTTGCTGTTTCTACTGGGTCACAGACTGTGATGTTTCTATTTTGAGGCACTTTTTGTGTTGGTTGCCTCTGTGGATTTTCTACTACTTGTAAGGGTTCAACCCCTTGTTTATCCACCTTATATTATCAAAAACATTTGTTTTTGAACTTTTTGAAGGTACAATTCTATAAAAATCATAATAGTCCATAAATAGGGCTAGAAGGACTAAGTTTGTAGAGGTTAGAATGGTCAAGGAGAATTTTTGAGATGTTGGTGAGTTGGTGAATGGTTAGTGAGGTAAGATAAACCCCAATAAAAAATACTAAAACAATTTAAATAGTAATAGAATTAAATGATTTTTAACCTCTTGTGTGATGACGATCCTTAAATAAGGAGTGTGTAAAGTGTAAACAAGGTTGTGTAGAGAAAAGAGTTTAAAACTTGAAGTATTGAATGAAGTTGTTCACTAAGATTAGAAGGTTGATAAGACACTAAAAAAGATAAAATAATTTGTTTATTTATAAATCATTACATGAGGAACTATTTTAAGAAGTTTTGTCAAGCAAAGTTGAGTTAAGAAACAAGGATAAGTATTTTTTCTTTGTACATGCTCTGCATCATTTTGGTATAAGAGCAAGGAGATGCCTTGGGAAAGGTGTGAGTATAGGTATAGGTTGATTATTTTATTTTTTTAATATGAATGTGAATGAAAATGTATGAAATTATTTTATCAAGGAGTCTTTGAAAAGATAGAGTTGAGATAGTAGAAGGTATGGTTTGTGATTGCTTTATTGAATTGAATGTATGACTAATAAGTATTGAGGTGGAAGTTTTTTATTTACCACCCTACATGGGTCTAGAGTTATTGAGAGTTTCATGTTTCAAGAAATGGTTAATAATATTTTTTTAGTCTTTTCCATTATATTGAGGTTATATAGAGGGTGAAGATTTTTTAGGAGGATAAGATATGAAAAAAACAAGGGTAGACAAGTTTGAAAGGGAAGAAGGTCTACCAAAGATTATCTAATGGACTGTGTAAGTCATATTATGTATTGATATAAAGTTTTCAAGTAGTATATATATCAATAATGGAATTTTTGTGTCCAAAAGGATCATTTATGATCTCTCCATGATGAAAATTTAATCCTTATTTTAAATTGGTAATATGCATGATTGGATATGCTTATCCTACTCTATATATAATTTATATGTATTGAGTAAGAAGGTACAAGTTTAATGTAATGCATTATTTTAGAATGTCTGTGAAGAATTATATAATTGATAAGTGAGATTAACTTCTTGATATTGCTTCAGATAGTTGGCTTGATGAATTTTAAACTTTGGATTGCAATAAAATACCCTATTTTGATAACACAATCCTATAACCTGTATGCATGTTTGTGTTGAATAAATTGTAGAAAAGCATAGATATAAATGAATATTAATGGATAATGTGAAAATCAATGATATGAGGTGTTTTTATAGTGATTTAATGGTTATTTTAAACGTATATTATTTTTGAATTAATATACTTTTCTTAAAATATGCCTAAACATGTAACTAGCAATATTGTATAGCTTGTCAAAGAAGAAATTCAATAGAAATGTCAAATAGAGGGTCAAGAAGTGGAATATGATAGATGGAAAAGGTTTATATGAGTGTGATATTTCTCATTTATATGATTAGGGGTGTAAATTAACTATTACCAAGCCAATAATTCAAGATAGAGGTTAACTACCCTGTTGACTATGTTTACTTGAATAAAGCAAAGAAAAGATTGACTGTAATGTCAAATAGAAGAATTAATGGAACTTGGTATTGAATGGTAAATGGTTTTTGATAATAATTTAAGGAAATGATAACCTTAATATGTGGATTAAATTATTTTGGATTAATCATGGACCATGAAACCCTACCTACCCTTATTTAGTTAATAGAACACAATGTCAAGAGACTGAGAATTGATGTTTTCCACTAAGAAATGAATTAGATGAGATGTATAACTTATTTATATAGAATTATATGATGAATATAGACATATAAAATGTATATTGGGTCTTTTAAACTTCATACATCAAGATTTATACCTTTTATAAGGCTTTTGGCCCTAATAGTGGTCTAAAAACCCAAGATCTAGGGTTTGGTGCATAGAAAGAGTTTTAACCATAAAAAAGTTATGAAATTTTGTAATAAATATATTTTTAAGGTTATATAATTGATTAAATTTTTTTTAAGTTGACAAGGGTATATATGGTATGGATTTGAGGGACTGAGTTTGAATATGCTTAAAGAAGAGACCTAGTTGAATAGGCCAAAGAAAAAACGGACATGTGTGTTGAGTTTGAAAATAAAAAAAGAGTTAATTAAGATATATGAGGATAATGGATTCCAAAAAGTGTCAATATTTTTATTTGGATGTCTATACTTTGCTCAGACCAAGGAGGTTTTCCCATTTGGAAGGTTAATTGAGGAACCAGGTAAACCTATAGGTACCAAACTTTTCAAATAAACATAACCTAAAACTTTGTGTATAACATAATATTGATAAAGGGTACTCAAAAAGGTATTTGGTTTTCATATATTATTTGTCATATAAAATACAATAGAGGATTTGTTCTGAAATAGGGCTAGTAACATGTGAAAGGAAGAGAATGACTTTTAGATGAAAAGAAAAGGAATTGGATGATGAAAGTAGTTTGATATGTTTTGAAATAGTATGTTAGATTATTTTAAGTTTTTAGAATCTTGAATTAAGTAGGTGGTTGTATTTTATCAACTAGAATAGAATAGGCCTAGTGTTGGCTAAGGAGGACTTGCAAGTTTGCAAGCAAAAAAGAAGAAGAATTGTAGGCTATAGAGGAATAGATCTACATCAATAATACATAAATCAACATTATCTAATGAAAAAATATTGGAATTTAAATTTGTAAAACACAAATACCCACATCTAGTATTCTCATCATCCATGTTAAAACATAAAGAAGATACATATCTCATACAAGTTTTAAAAGATTACTTAGAATTATTAACTTGGGATTATTAACATATGTCAGGCATATATCCTAAAGTAATGATGAATAATATGATATTATTTACATGTGCACAACTTGTCAAAAAAATTATAAATACACATCCTAAAGTGGAATTTTTTGGTTAATAAATATTTTCAAATGGTAATGTATGCATGATTTATTAGAACTATTAACTGTCCTAATTGGGAATCTAATTTTAAACACCTAAATTTGGTCAAGAAACCAAAATTACTATGTATTTTTTTGATCTTTCACATAAGGGTCTTAGTGATGGTTATAGTCCTTGTTTGTATGGTCATCTTGAGTCTTTTGATCATTTTTGTGTCTTATTTTACCTATTTTCAACACCCCCAGTAGTCAGAGGTCACCTTTTCCTAGTCCCAGGGGCCCCTAGCATGATATCCTTAATTTTTGCTCTATTATAAGCCTTAAGACATTATTTCCAATTTTAGGATAGTAGAACCACATAACACTAATCTCTACTTGTAATTTTAGTATCTGATGGGCCCTTTCACCCATGTTTGAGTCCTAACCCCTCCATGACCCTTCTCTTATGTTTTTAATATCATTTTCATGACATATCAGCCAATGAATAAGGTATTATATATAAAACAAATATCTTCCTATATAAGGAGCCTCACAAGTCATTTTACATTTCAAAATTACTATTTTAGCACTTATTTACATAAAATCAACCAATAGTACAACTCAAATACTCTACATACTACTCAAATTTCACACCTATACATTTGCATGCTTGATAAAATAAGGGCTTAATAAATTCATTTTGGCATACTATGTAATTTGATGGTGGACATTCATTAAGGGAGAACTACATGTGACCTAAGACCCCTAACATTGGGATTATGGTAGGTAGCATCCAAGACAATGAGGCTCTACTCTACATGATTGTAACATTTGAA